>MU227205.1:949518-986925 GCA_018584345.1 Thuja plicata
GCAAAGTTTTAAAATAGAATTTAAAATCTATTACTTATACAAAATAAGCTTATACTTCAGGCGACTGACCAGAAAAGATCTTTCTTATATTGACATTGGAAGACACGGAAAACTGCTCACGACGCTACTGAAAAACCCAAGACGCCACTCAAAACTAGAAACCAGAAAACAAGACGCAAAACGAAAAAGAGAAAAACAAGAAAGGACTTGATGTTTAGTTAGGAAAAAGAACAATCAAAATCAAGGGATGACTGATTCCATTCGAACAATATCCTTTCCGTAACATCGACACGCTTAGAGAAAAACTCCTGGCAATCAACTAAGAATTGCGTAGGGTTGCCCCAATTTTGGGGAATGCAAAATTGAGGACAACAGATACATACCCTAAAAAGGCCTTCTCTGATATTTGTCAGGTGATGGGACACTCCACCAAGGAGTGCCCATACAACATGAAAACAAGAAATGCACAGGTACTCTCCGCACAAGAAGAGCCCACGATATCCGCACTAGTGGACACCTCTCAACAACAGACCAACACAACGACATCATCTGGAGGCTATCGGAACAACCGAAGGGGCGGTAGAAGTAATAACAATAACAATAGTAACAATGGTCAGAGCCAAATATAGTACGATGGCAAGGGTCGGCCAATGATTCAATGTCAAGCCTACAATCAGTGGGGACACTTCGCCTGGGATTGGTAGATGGTGGAAACCCCTCAACACTTGTGTCGGTCGTGTGGTCCTGGCGACCATGAGGATGCAAACTGTCCCAAACTGGGAGTTAACCTAGTGAACATTGAGAGGTCTGGTGAAGAAGGGGTACTAGCACTCACCAGAGCACAAGCCAAGAAAACACCTTATCCAAACCCTCATACGGAAAAGGAGAGAGTACAGGAAGCAAAGGCTGACATTGAAAGTGAGATGATGGCAGAGCGAAGAGAAACACATGATATGGCAAGCACTTCGCGACGTACGGAAGGTGAAGAGAATATCATGAGACAAGTGTTGCAAACGGAAGTGCCGATGAAAATAAGGACCTCTTGGAAACTATGTCGTAATTGAGGACGACCATCATGAGCACCGTAAAGGTACCTACACGTACGACAAACCATGTAGAAGTCCCCGTGGGCCCTTCGGGGGACCCTATGCTCCTGGCGGTGAATAGTGGACGACACCCCATGATGAAAGAGATGGGTATCCTCAGAACCATCCTTACGAACACCATCATAGACAGAGGATTGGGGGGTGAACGTGTTGTTAGAGGAGACTTGGAAGAAGTTGGGAAAGTTGACGCTGTGGCCACCAACGTTCAATCTGGTGGGCGTGGACGAACACGGCATCAAGTCGATCAGGACTCTGATGGCTCAACGGGTAACTATCGGTACACAACCCTTTGTTCTTGATTTCGTAGTGATCCCCTTGAAGAAGAAAGGTTATGATGCTATCTTGGGGAGAAGGTGGCTTGTCACTGCAAAGATGAACCATAACTAGAAGCGCAACACGATGTCCATTGAGAATGGAGGGAGGAAATTTGTAATCGACCTGAGAACTCAGATAGTGAGTGAGGACTTGGCATCCTCCTCGGAGTCGGAGTCGGAAGGAGAGCTGATTGGAGTGGATGAAGGAAAACGTAGGATGGAGCTAAATGACGAGGGTGTTATGGAGTTGGAAGGATATTCGGAAGACGATGTGGATTCCATGAACGGGCTCTTCCATTGGCAAGTGGAGGACTATGAGTTATTCCATTGTAACATGTTAAAGATTGAAGAGGAGTCGAAAGAGGTCTTGTTCCCTCTCGAGTATGGGGAATACAAGGGAGAGGGCTGAGTCAATAAGGCTCCTGCACACCAATTTGATAAAGATAAGGCTATATAGTATGAGGAGCCCAAGCTGAAGGAAACAAACTTGGGAGACGAAGCAAACCCCAAGAACATATTGGTGGGGGATGACTGGAGCTCAGTGTTGAAGACCGTAGCCTTCAAAATATTTATGGAGTATAAAGACGTCTTCACCTGGACCTACAAGGATCTGAAGGGAGTGCCTCCGGAACTATGCATGCATTGCATTCCACTTGTACCTGGAGCCCAACCGGTGCAGAAGCAACCGTACCAAATGAATATAAATTATACAACAAGGGTGAACAATGAGATAGAGCGGATGCTCGAAGATGGCATTATTTTTCGGGTTCGGACCTGCAAATGGGTATCACCCATTGTGATCTCATTGAAGAAGGATGCAAACCAGATCTGCATTTGTGTGGACTTTCGATGCCTGAACACGGTCAATATCAAGGACCTATTTCCCATACCGTTCACAGACAATATTTTGGAGGAGGTAGCCAGTCACGAGATGTATTCCTTCATGGATGGCCTCTCCGATTACAACCAAATTTCTGTTCCTGAGGACAAGCTCAAGAACACATTTGTGGTTGAGGACAAAGTCTATGGCTACAACCGGATGCCCTTCGGATTATGTAATGCGCTGACAAATTTTCAGAGAATCATCCTACACATCTTTGATAAGATGTCCGTAGGGAATTTTAAAGAATTTCTTGATGATGGGTCCATTTACAGTGGACGAGAAACTCATTTGGTAGCCCTGCAGGAATGTATGCAACAGTGTCAAAGGGCACGGTCGGCATTGAACCCGGAGAGGTGCAGATTCATGGTGCCTCAGGGGAAGTTGTGGCACATGTGTTCAAGGTCGGACTGAAAACCGATCTAGATAAGATGAGGGAAATTGTTGAAATGAAACCCCCAACTATGTGACTATAGTCAAATCTTTCCTCGACCACATCGGGTATTATCAGAGGTTCTTCAAGAACTTTGCACAAATCTCATACCGTCTGGATAAACTTACACGGAAGGGCGAGCCGTACTCCTAGGAGAGTGCACAAGGTAAAGCCTTTGAGGAATTGAAGACGAGACTAGTGGGTGCACCTTTTTTGGCATACCCAAACTGGGATAAAGAGTTCCACGTCCATGTCGATGCCTCGAACTACGCAATCGGTGCTACATTGGTTCAGGTGGGCGAGCATGGGTTGACCATCCAATTATCTACTGCGGAGAAAAATTACAATACAACCGAGAGGGAGGCTCTCGGGATGGTCTATGTCGTACAGAAGTTTTGTCATTACTTTTTGGAGACGCCGTTCACATTCTCTGTGGACCACTAGGCGCTCATGTACCTGGTGAACAAGCCGGTTATTTAGGGAAAGGTCCGCAAGTGGCTATTCCTGTTACAAGAGTTCACCTTCACAATCATTGTGTGACCAGGGAGAAGCCATGTGATCGCTGACCAGTTATCACGGATAAAGTTTGGGGAGCTGCCAGAATGAGTGAATGATGATTTTTCAGATGCTCACCTGTTTCAGATTGCGGCACTACTGTCCTAGTATACCAACATCGGGGAATACCTCTCAACCTCATAGTTCTCCAGAGACATGTCGCCAAGCGAAAGGAGAAAGCTCGTCCTTAGAAGCAAGACATTCCAGTTGCTCAATGGGTTGCTCTACAAGATGGGACCCGACCAAGTCTTAAGGATATGCTTCATGGAAGAAGAGGTTTCGGAATGCTGAGGGAGGCACATGAAGGTCTTGCAAGAGGGCACATGGAGCCCGACACCACCGCACAAAAGGTGTTACTAGCAGGGTTGTGGTGGCCCACTTTGTATAATGATGCATGAGAATGGGTCGTGGGGTGTGACACCTGCCAGAGAGCAGGAAAATCATTGAAGAGGGACTTTATGCCCCTAAACCTTTTGCATGCCCAGGAATTTTTTGAGCAATGGGGATTAGATTTCAATGGACCATTGAAGGCAAGTCGTGTATGGAGATATCGGTATATTATAGTGGCGACAAAGTACTTGACGAAGTGAGTGGAAGTACGCGCCCTACCCGACAACTCTACTTTGAGCACGACCAAGTTTATTTATGAACAAATCATTACACGGTACGACATACCCATCCAATTTACAAGCGACAGATGAGGGCACTTTGTAAATCATGTCATCAAACTGCTCACAACAGAGTTCAAAATTTTCCACTCCTTATCAAGCCCTTATTATGCGAGAGCCAACGAGCAAGCAAAAACAACCAGTAAGATATTGATCTTGGTGATCTACAAATCATGTGGTGTTGAGCAGGAGGATTGTGAGAAGTTGTCAATACTATAGGCCTATCGTGTGACATACAAGGTGACGACTAGCCAAACACTGTTCCAAGTAATGTACGCTCAAGAAGCTATTGTACTAGCAGAGTTCATAGTGTTGAGTCTCCAGATAGCTATCGAGAATTGGTTGGGTTCAATGGAAAGCTTGAGGGAGCGGTTGTATGCCTTGAATAAATTGGACGAACGAAGGATAATGGCCCAGTGGGCGACACAGGCAACCCAGCAGCATTGAAAGTTCTAGCATGACAAGCATATTAGGCATATGAGATTCACTCTGAGACAATTGTTGTTGAAGTACAATGGCCGGAATGAGATTAAGCCCAGAAAATTCAAAGTATGATGGCTCGGTCCCTATCGAGTTCGAGAGGCTAGAGAGAATGGGGCCATAAAATTGTCAACACTGGATGGCTAGCCAGTTTAGGAGTCGGTGAATGGGTCGAAATTAAAAGTGTATCATGAACGAAGGCACCGAAATGATCCAGCTCAGACGAGAAGGCTGGACAGAACTGATGAAGGTAGGTAAGTTAATATATCAAAAAAAAATTAGAGAGAGAGAGCTCCCATATGGTGATACCGTATGGTATAAAAAATCGAACATGGAAAAACGGGCCCAGCTTAAGTTGTCAAGGGATGGTGTCGTTGAGATGTTGGCGAGCGCGGGTACTAAGTCGGAGGCGACCATGGACGCTTGGCTCACCCATTTCAGCTCACACCCATGGCACCTGATGGATCTCCACTCCTTTGACCGTTACAGCAGGTACCACTGTCTCACGAGATTGTCGATTTCGAGGGAGGGAGTTCAACTATCAGGGAGTTGGAGGTAGATATCACACATGACATAGGCGTTCCAGAGGAGTGTGAGGACAAGATTGATGCATCCCTCCAGCACGTATCTGAGACTCCCGGTGGATCTAATGACCTTGACAAGTACATGGCAGATATGGCGGCAGGTGCACGACGAATAGTCGCTTCTATTAGAATACAGACCCACGAGGTGGTAGATCAAGATGTTGAGCAGCTGTTTGTGTTTGCTACAAGAGGTTGCATTCAGGAATTCGCATAATGCTTTGAGTCTTGGGGATGGCCTGCCACAGAGACCCTTGTGATGTTGGAGGATTGGGGCCTTTTGAAGTCCATGGGAGAGAGTTGGATTCATTCTTCGTTTAGAAGGGTTGAGCAAGCATTCTGCGAGGGGTACTACGAGCTCAGGAGGACCCAGTATGTAGCATCGAAGGCTGAGACCACACGGATGGCAGCCCTGACAGCTCAGGAGGAGTTGGCTACTCGACTCTAGGTGGTAGAGGAGGAGTTGGCTCAGCACAGGGATCAATTGGCCGCATCGGATGTAAGAACCCCTACATGTTCTAACTCCCAACTTGTACTTTCACTCAACACATTTACTCAAATAGTTGGCATTCATGCAATGCTCTGATACCAATGTAAAAACCCTTCACAGGCTCTAACTGCTGAATTGTATTGTCTCAATATTTGTTTTGAAAGTTTATAATTTTTTTTGGGATTTTCAAAAGTTTTAGAACAAAAAGCAAATATACCATAATTTGAAAGTCTGAAACAAATTGAAAGACTGGTGCAATTTTGAATTGAATTTGCTATAAATTGTCAAATACAATGAATGCTTATTTTTAATGAAATTACTAGTAAACAACAAATTTCCAACCATAAAGAACCTGATTTTTATTCGCAGAATGCTGATATAAACTGGTATGCTCAAACATTGGATGCAAATGCGCTTTCAAACCCTCAAACCATTGGTCTCGACCCTCATGAATTATTTGATTGTTTTCTTGCCAAATCGCAGCTTTTTGGGATTTGTGCCAATTTGCCTGCAGGCTGCAAATTCTTTTTGTGGCTGCAACTTAGAATGATGACCAATCGTTGCAACTTATTCCTCCTTATTCTGCAATGTTACTACTATCTTCTTTCTCTTTGATTGCTGAAAAACCAATACTGTTGAAGCACAAACAAAGTCTCTGAATGAAACTCTCTGATATTCCAAATTCACTGGATATTTCACCAGCTCAAATGGATGCAACACTAAAGATTTTATGTTCTCCAATGGTGGCTGCAAGTAGAAACCCTCGTTCTCCAAGCAAGAGAAAAAATCAACCAAAGTTCAATAATAATCATCAAAACATAATCAGAATGAGCTCTTAAGTCTCTTTTATTCTTTTCTTGTGGGAGCTCGAACACTTTCCTGGCCAATGTGGAATAAAAGATATATTCCCACTTTTTAATTCTTTTCACTTAAAACTCTATAGTTGGTGTGCAAATAATTCTTTTAAAATTAATTGTTTACTTGGCCCCATCTATGATAAGTTGACCCTTCACTTAAGTGAGTTATGTTATAATACAAAATTATATTATAACTTTACAATATAAGCTCAAAACTATTAATATTTATTTTAACCAAATAAATATTAATATCTCCATTATTATTCATCATCTCTGCACGTCGTCTGAACTAGAAGCTGATGTGATCAAGCCGCATACGACCATACCCCATTTCTAAAACTAGCAGGGATCCCTCTCTATCCCCCTCAAAACTTATTATAAATAGCAATTTCTGCATACAAAGTCTTGGAGACCTCGAACGAAAGTCAAACCTGCAAAACCCTGACTACTAAAGAAGATGCATCCCTCAAAGGACCCTCTAACCAACCTCATTAGCCTATGAGGGACAAAATAATAGGCTAATCCCTCAAACTCTGATGCTCATGAAAATGGGGACATTACAGTCCGCCCTCCCTAAAATTGCTTGTCCTCAAGCAATCTCCACTATTGAGAAATTTCACTAAACCAAAAAAAACAAAGGAAGACAGAGAATTGTCCTACACTGAGACACAACTACAGCACCAGTATAACCACAACTGCACAGAGGTGATCAACAATCCATCTGTCCAAACTCTGGGCACTGAAGTCGTTCATCTGAAAAAAGACCATGTACATGTGGATCAAAAGTAACATTGTCAATAACCCAGACCATGTACACATTGCAATACTCTCCAGTGAACCCAGACAAAAATATCGATGCACATGTAGGATCCAACAGCACACTGAAGAGTATCCAACAAAACATACCTAGATCCCAAATCTAGAATAGAAGTCTGCCAAGAAGAATACTCCCAGACTTTTGCAGCTCAACACTGATCCCAACTTCACCATACCAGAAGTGGTGAAGCAAACCTATGGGACCCATCCAACTTGCAGTACTAACCCTGCCACCACCTGGATCCCAGTATAAACGAAACACACATCCATCCACAGTAAGGAAGTAAGGATATCTGGAATCACCTACCTCACCAAATCTCCCCCGATACTCTACCAGTCCCCCATGGGTATGAAATCCAATTGTACTACAAAGATAAGAATTACCAAGGATGTCTGTATCACAACCACAATATCCATCCTCTGCTAAACTGCCATGGATGTACTGACTCTGCAAGTAATCTCTCAGCAACTTGCAGCTATTAACTCCATCAATTGAAGCTGGCGTATACCCATCTCATAAAGGATGGTATGATTCCAGAGCCAATCCACATCGACGCATAATCAAGTCCTCTACATGTGGATCAAAGGAAACATGATGAGCACTCCTCACTGTGTAGTTACGGTAAAAGGCTCCAATCTTTGTCAAAGGCTCGTCACTAACAATTCTAGAATTAGAAGATGGCTCCAAACTTTGGCCTTGAATTGCTAATTGGGTAGATGCCCTGCCAAATCTCTCTACATACCCAATAGCGTACTCTCGGTCATGAAACAAGTGAAGGTATTCTAATTTAAATGCCTCCAAAGCACTATGGATGAACTTCAAATCGCAAATATGAGTACCAACCTCGACCCCATATTGTCTCTCCTCAAACCTTGCTCTCCAAAGAAGGTACTCAACATACTTGTGTGCAGTCAAAGCGAGATAAGGTTGAATCAACCTTTTCTCCAGAAACCCTCAATTGATCCCTCCATCTCTATGGCTCAACAATCTGTCGAACAGAATCAAGTGCATGGGATGAAATAACATGATTGTTTCCAGAGGAAGGAAACAATCACATGAGAGTCAATCTCCCAACCAGATGATACTCTGCATATATCTCGTGAAGAAGATGGAGTAGTGTCATGAACAGTCACACAACTCACTGACAAATCCCCCTCTACATCACAAGAACTCCCAATGACCTGCCCTGCATCATCTGTCATTGTGTTGACTACTAGAGAACCTGACACAACCAAAGGCTCTTGACAACTCTACCAAGGTACTCATCCCAACCGTGTCCACAACACCTAAATACGTGATGGATGTAGCCACATCCTCACTACAAACTGTGGGTGTCAACTCATCACCAACAGCCACTGTAGAAAACTGAACTGAATCTGTAGCTGGTGAAGACTACACTCGGCTCAACTCCACAATAACCTCATCCATCCGTGACTGTGATTCTTGAAGAGCTAGCTTGGTGCTCTCCCATACCTTTGTAGTTGCCTCAAGCTCATGAGTGAGCTCATCAACCTCCTCTTCCTTCCCCTTCAGTGCATCATAACAAGTGCAACCCCACTCAAGAAGGTAGTCTTTCTCAGCTAATAACTGCAAGTAATTACGTTTCATTATTCTGACAACCTTTTGTAATGAATGGATCTCTATCAAGGAAAGATCACTATCACTGTGCTCATCTAACATAGGAGCACCCCAACCAAATACAGCTAACATCTGACGGACAATGTCATAATGCTCTAAGGTTGTAGTAATCTGACTATCACTCACCTTCAACTGCCCGGTCACATGATGTCTCTGAATACTCTAGCCCCCATGTAAGCTCTCTGACCCACAATCCGCACTGTGATAGGAAGTTGTATCCACAATGCTCACCTCATGATCAAAATCATCATGTGTGCTATCATCAACACACACATCAACAATCGAGGCACTCCTACTAGGCACCTCAACAAGTGACTCATCTAATAACGTGGAAACTGTTGCTATATCAATCTCCTCACACGCTCCCACTCCCCATGTAACTGCAAGTCACGATCCTGGGACCTATCACCAACCATTGAATTCTTTGATTCATTTCGTAAGGTCTGATATGACAAATGAGACTTACCGCAGCATGAGTTGTCCTCATAAATATCATCAGTAGTACCCAAATCACGAATACCAACATCATCCACCCATAAATCCTTTGCTATCTCATGTTGATGCAAACACATCACGCTGATGTCATAGAAATCAGAATTACTAGAACTCGGATTTTCATGCAATCCGCAAAATTAACACTCATCATGCGAGGCAAAACTCAAGGTGGCACCAACAACATCTTTTGCACTTGCTCTGTCATCAATGCCATTAATAGACTCAAACAAAGGATTGTTGTCATAAAAATCAAAATTGTTATCATGACTGATAACAACTTCTGGAGCGTTGAAAGTACCAACATTCTCCTCAATCTTGAAGTCATCATGAAATGTCTTGTGCCCGACATCTTCCCTAATGTAAATCTGATTTTTAATCTCCATGGGATTAGCTGCATGCTGGTCACTAGCTGTTGAAATTTCATTGTAAAGATTTCTATATGTCTCACCAGTAGAGACCTCATGGTTCTCTTTCTTTCTGCTTTGTGAAGTAGACCCCTTAAAAATAGAAGTCATATATTGTGCTACTCTATCCATGGTTCTCGGGTGTGAAAGCAATTCATCTATCCTTTTTTTTTATTTTGTTTAATCTTCTCCAAGTTTTTCATTAAGTTGTTCCACTGGTTTCCCTGTTTAGTTAATCTCCTGGATTTTTCCATAACTAAGACAATTGCAAGAGTGTCAGTCACTCAAAACAAATGTACGAGCTCAATGATTTCCACCCTGAACACGACCTCCTAATCTTCCTTCGGCAAGGTCGATATAAAACTAAAGAGTCACATGTTTTTTATAGCTCAAAAAGAAGCCATGACTTAAGATATTACTCTTACACGTCCACGAAGAAGGCCACGCATAGGTATATCTCTCCAAAAAAACTTCACACCAACCTAGGGTGTCAACCCACTCTTCAACCACAACCTTCCCTTTATCCATCGTTTGCAAATAAGGAGCTTAGTTTACCCTACATTCTCACGCTATGTTATTATCTTGAACAATACCCAACTATGGCATCCAACAATCAATGGAAGAACCTCTAAAATTGATTCAATAATTCACTAGACCAATAAACTTTTATTTCCACCCAAAGGATAAATAATAATATTTGCTTCACCACTTCAGGGATAACTTTGAGAAACCCCCTCCTAGGAAAAAGTGCAAAAGCCTGGCGAATCGTACATTAATTTAGGGGCAAAATTTGATTGATGATGGCGAATTTTTTTTCCAAATTAGGAAAATAATATAAAGGCGTAGGTGATTTTTTCCCTGCCGAATGAAAATTCCATAAAATCGTGGCGAATTATAAATTAATGTGTGGGAAAATATATAATATATGAGGCGAATTATTTTCTTATGAAGGTAAAAAAAATATTTGTACTGGCTATTTTTATGTGTCGTTTGAAAATATTTTTATTTTATTGGCTAAGCTATCGTTAATTATGGGAAAAATAAATATTTTATTTGGCGATTTTCAAAAGATGGGACTCGTCAATGCGTCATGTGAGCCAACGCCAACTCTTATTAAATGTCTTATTTGAGACCGTTTGATTATCCTAGATCAATGGCTGAAGTTTAATTTCGGCCCAATTTCGTAAAGGAAACAGATTTTTCCAAGAAGTCACCCGAATAATGACACGTAACATTGTAATTAATGCAACGTGCAGCGATTATTGCTTTTATTTGTTGCGAATATACTGATCACACATTGGACACATAACCTAATTAGGTATTGTTAAATGTATTATTTGAGACCATTTGATCATCCTAGATCAATGGTTGAAATTTAATTTCGGACCGAATTTCGAAAGGAAACCGACTTCTGCAGGAAGTCACTGGAATAATGACACATATCAAGCCTTAAAAAGTGCACTGTAACCATGATCGTTGATTACTACTGGTTATTTGTTGACGTGGACGGTGGATAGTGCAACTGCAACTTGTAACTCGTAACTCGAAAAGAAATAAATGCCTTGTCAATGACATTCTTTAACTGCCATCTTTAACTGTCAATAGTACACATGCATTTATGGGAAAATTTATGGGAAAGATTTACATTTAGATATGAAAGATTAAGGACAGCCAATTTAAATCTCTCACACGCATAATGCATTTATGGAAATTGCATTAAATACGATTAAAGAAAGAATAATTATTAATTGCTAAGTATCTATGATCACTACTATCAATCAAGGGGTCGGGGCTATTTAAAGAGAATCTGGTTTCTTTCTTCTTCATTTTGCTTTTGGTAGATTAAGAGTCAGAGCTGCCGATGGTAGAAATTGTGCCTCTGATTTTAAGGTTTAGGTTTTTTAGGTCTTTAGGCTTTCGAGAATTAAAGATGGATACACCAATCCCTTTGAGATGCACATCCCTAGATGACCAGAGGTCCTTTTTGGGCAATGTCTTGGAAGAAATCCTCACTTCCGTTTGTAAGGAGGTTGGTGGCGACGCTTTTATAAATTTTGTTGTGTTGATGTTATTGGGTCGAGAGTTCCTTGAGAATGTCGACAAATACCACGTCTACGCGGACATTACGTCCCGGTTTTTTGCGTCTCTCCTCGACCTCGGAGGACAAAAGGTGGATATGCTGATGTTGTTGAGGAAGGTTTTTAAAGAGAAATTCTTGAAGGACGATGTCAGTGTTTCTGTTTTTGCGGAATTAGGGGTGGGGATCCCTTGGCCAAGAGATATACACAAGTTGTTCGTACCGGGCAGAAATGTGGCCAGACAACCCTTTTTGTTGAACCTCAATGACGAGAAACTAACGCGACACAGGAAATGGGCACGGCTTGGGAGGGATTTTCTCCGGAAATGGTTTTACCTTGATGAATTCGACGAGTCGGACTACACATGGCTTGATGAATTCTCAGAGATTATCCTCTCTGGAAAATTCTACTCAGACGAAAGGGAAGATGAAGATCCCTGATTCCCTAGTTTTCCCATTCCCGTTACCCTAGTTTTTTGACAATGGACATGCAAAGTTTCACTTTTTTTTAACCGATAAGAAATTGCCTAGTAGTTTTCTTACTAGTTTCTGTTTTTATTGTACGATGTAAATTTTTGAAAAAATAAAAATAAAAATTTTCCAAGTTCGTTTCAATTTTCTTTTTATAGGTACAAAAAATGATTCTTAGACTTCTCTGTGATTACAATATTTTAATTAGTTGCTTTACCTGTGTATTAGACATTTAAGTATATGCTTAAGCGATGGATTAGTACTTCCATTTTTTGAATCTGAAGACTGAGATTCTGGATTTTTAAAACAATTAAGTTTCTTTATCAGTCCAGAGCAAGTTTCTATTTTTAATTTGCCAATGTGTCATATCGATGTGTGATTATAAGATAGAAATAATTGAATTAAAATCTAAATCCGACTACACTGTAAAACTAAACATTTAATAACATTTATTAAATGTAATAACTAATAAGCTGAAGTTGTAATTTAAAATGATTAAGTTACACTCACACATGTCCTAGTGGCATCAAATGACAAGCCAAAAGTTAATGGGACCCGCGATAGTGCGACAGTGCCAGCGACTGTTGGATGAGCACAGATCAACAGTGTGTGGTGTATTTCGGGCCGAAAGGGAAAAGAAACCCCATTTTTGCAAGCCTATTTCGAAATAATGTAAATGAACTCAAAATCACAATCATAGAATAAGTATCACTTACCTTCGCCTCAAATTAAAATGCAGCAATGTAGTCGCGACTCGCCAATGCAATATTGAGTATACAGTTGCACTCAATAGTTTGAAACTTCGCTACGATCAAATATAGAGATATCATAGAGATATCAAAATGTTTTTATATTAATCCTTCTTTGGAAAATTCGGTGGGAGGTATTAGGTATACAAATATTTGGCGAAGCCCGCGTAATTATAACACGTCTTTTGTTATTTCCGAGGTGATTATGGGTCGTCCAGTACCTTCGCATGATTAATAAAGTTGGCTAAATTACGTCGGTTAGAGACACACGTCCGTAAAATTTCAGGCGAATATAGGCCGTCGATTTGGGGTCGCTTAGAAATTATAGGCAAATGTTTTAAATTTATGGGGACCAAAATTTATATTCCATTGGCAATAATGTTTAATGGAAAAATTAAATAAACCGATGGGCGATGGGCTCGGGCTTTGGACCCAATATTAATAAATGTCAGGCGATAGGGTCAATCCAATATGTCAAAAATATTCGCCAATTCCAGGGTCGCCGACATGCGACATTCGCCAAATGGCGAATAATCGCCGCTAAAGTTTCCGCTGCACCACTGATAATTTGACGTCTATCATTCATTTATGGGCTTACAACATCATTTAAAACAATTCTTCACACTAGTTGATTTCAACATATATGATATATCTCATAGACAACAAATATAATATTGCAAATGAAGACCAAGTTGTCAATAACCCTCTTTGCAAATTTGTCTCAAAATGAGACTTTACAAATTTGTAATGACCCATTTCCTACCACTTGACCTTTTTCATAAATTAGTACACGTTTAGGAATATTGAATTAGGGAAACATTCGTACTAACCGAATATGTTAGACAATTTCTCCATATTAACCCTCACTATTCAAAAATATTAAAGAAATGCAAACCATCAATGATCAACTAATGAACATAGTCTAGATTTAACATTTGAGGATAGATCACAAGAATCCCTTCTCTTTTTCATTACTAATTCCATCATAAGGTGGAAGACTTATTGTGTCAAGGGCGCGTGAAACAAACTACAAGCGGTCTCCCTCAAGGCTTAACCCTAGTGTTGGGACAACCGTTATGTACTCGAAATTACTCCGCATCTCCCTTTCACAAACTCCCTACCCTAAGATACCCTAGTAAGAGATAGTAGGTCAATTCCTATTATCCATAATTAGAGTATCTAATTTAGATATTTTCTAAACATAATCATAATCGTATTTTTAATGTACTAACTTAATTCCTCATTAATTTAGAAATTTATTATAATCATAAATGTGTGTATATACAAACAAATACACATTAATTTATTTATTTCATGTCTAATTACATTTATATATCTATTAATCACTTATTACTACTATTTTTTAATTATTTCATATTCAACTATATAATATGAATTTATTTCCTAAAATTATTAATATATTTCACAATGCATTATCTTATACATGGCAAAGTTTATTTCAGGTAAGAGTCTCATTTATGCAAGTCTTAGCAATAAATATTACTAACTTGAATAAGCAAGACAAAATATGCATACCTTATGTGGGCTACTTTTCCTTAGTCAATATTTTTCCTTGATTTATTGAACCTTGCTGATTTCTACGTGGTCTATCCTTTACCTCATTCCCTCCTTATGAAAAAGGTGTTTTATTCCTCAAAAAAGAATCCCCTTTTAATTTCCTTGGTTTCTCTTGGTCACCTTAATCCACGTGCGTGAAATGCTTTTTGCACTTTTATTTCATGTTTTCTACCATTTTTTTCCATAGTCTTTAATCCCTATTTATACATAGTGCTACTCTCATGGTCACGGAACATGACCCCACAACCGATGGTTAGGATTATTATTATTTTTTTTTGAATTATATATCGATTGATCAAAACAGGGGGAAGTACAAAAGGAGTGGGGAGGCGGAGCCTCAACCCACCAAGTTCAGATCAAAATAACAATTGCAAAGTAGGACATAGATCACCACAGTTAACAGTTATCGAGAGTATAAACAACAAAAAGGAGCCAATAACAGTCAGAGGAGAACATCATTATAGTCTTCAACCCAAGAGGTCCATCCTTGAGCACCCTCCATCCACACAACTTTCTTTCTTTCCAAGACATGAGCGAAGAATTCAAGTTTATCAAAGTAGGGCCCTCTAGTATCCCTAATTTCCTTAAGCAGCTTTTTAAGAGCAACATCAAAGGCAGCCTGATTGTCCGCAATGCTGGCCCATTCAAATCCATTTTTCATTTCGTAGATAAACATGGTGGCATGGCCATCATGGAGAAATCTTTGTAGCTTCTCATTCTCAAGCCGCATCACACAGCAAACCTGCGAAATAATTTTAAAATGTATGAGTTTCCTAAGAAACACAGTAAGAGATCTGCCATTACCTTGAAATTTTTCCTCATTTCTAGATTTCCAAATAAACCAAAGGATGTAAGAAGAAAGAATATGCCAGAAAAGGTTAGCATCTTTTTTGAGACCAAGAATAGATCCAGTAATAATATCAAAAGTAGAAGCATGTTCTGTTATGGAAATTCCAAAAAGCATCCAAACTTCCCTGGCAAAAGAACATTCAAAGAAGATGTGCCTCATACTCTCAGGCATCTTACAAACAAGACAAGTATCAGAGCCACCTTGTTGAGTTTTAATAGGCAGTCTATCCAGCATGAGCTGCCATTTGAAGCATTTAATCTTGGGGGGAATAGGGGACTTCCAAAATTTTTCTAAAGTTTTCTGCCACTCAGGGGGTTTAGTATTAATATACCAAATGGAATTGAGGTGGTGCAAAATTGAGGAGTCATCATTGAGGACCTTATAAATGTCTTTAGCTTTAACTTTAGGGAGGAGGGAACCATCGTCCCATCGGAAGGAGAGGTACCTGTGGGAGTCAACATCAATACTACGGGGAAGATTAAGAGGGGCACAAGCATTCTTGACCATGGTAAAAGTCCTCTTGTGAGAATCAGGGAGGTCAAAATTGCTGCTAATAGTTTGCCAGTTTATAAGGTTGTCATTATCCAAGATGTCCATAAAACACTTAATCCCTTTGCTATGCCAATATCTAGCAGAACAACCTTGGGTTAAGGCAAGAGGCTTACCATTATGGTGGAGGTTCCACCAAATAAACCGTTCACCATGTAGAGTATTGCTGTTATCAAACTAGAATTATAAATGAATCTATGCACATGTTCCCAAGCCCTCCAGATAGATTTAAAGACCCAAGTACCCTGGACAGAGACAGGAAATGAACTAGCAACAAGATCACAAAAGGGGAGATTTTTCCACGTTTTGGCATGTTTGGGGACACCAGCCTGAATATTATTCCTTATCAACACCTTCCAAGGTTCCTGACCTTCAAGGGCCTGGAATATCCATTTAGTAGCAAGGGAAATCCCTTGCTACCTGAGATTCTTCAAACCCAATCCTCCAAGCTTCTTGTCAACATGGCACTAGCTCCATTTGACAGCATGGGCCTTTCTTTTTCCTTTCCCATCAAACCACAGGAACCTTCTGATAGCCTTTTGAATTTCAAACACCTGGTAATTACTAAACATCCAAGCAGAAGAGTAATAGATGCTATAAGAAGAGAGGATCTTTTGACAGACTTGAATTCTTCCGGCAAGGGAAAGCACTCTATTATCCCATTTATTAAGCTTCTTGTTAATTCTTTCCTTAATCCAAAGCTACATATCCTTAAGGGAGGGGGAGATGGAGAAGGGAATACCCAAGTATCGCACAATTTTGTGAGGACCACCCCAGGAAAAGCCAAACTGAAGAAGCTAGACCGGGGGTTCCTCATCCCACCCAAGAAGGATGGATTTGGAGTTGGAGATGCGAGCTCCTAAAGCTTTCCCAAAGATATCAAGCTTTTGAGTAAGGCAATGGATATTATGATTAGAGATTTCAAGAAAGAGCGATGTGTTATCAGCAAACTGAATATTAAGAAGCTCAGAATCATCAGGAAGAGTAATGCCCTGAACTTTAGGAGACAGAGTATTGTCTCTGAGAAGGTAAAACAAAGCATCAGAGGCAATCACAAAGAGGGCAGGGGCAAGAGGGCATCCTTGCCTAATGGATCGGGAAAGGGGGATAGGTTGGGAGAGATTCCCATTAACTTCAATTAGGGTAGAGGAATCTTTAAGGAGGACTTGGACATATCTGCAGAATTCATCAGGGAAGCCGAACGCCTTGAGCATGGTGAGGATGAAATCCCATTCAAC
The DNA here is from genome assembly GCA_018584345.1 of Thuja plicata. Taxonomy (NCBI): domain Eukaryota; kingdom Viridiplantae; phylum Streptophyta; class Pinopsida; order Cupressales; family Cupressaceae; genus Thuja; species Thuja plicata. Next base: position 966,749 of record MU227205.1, read on the forward strand.
TCTGTCGTAAGCTTTTTCAAAATCGAGGAGAAACATGGCAGCATTCTGGTTGGAGGATTTGGCCCATTCCATAGATTCCCAGCTGGTAATGAGGTTTTCCAGGATATACCTCCCCTTGATGAAGCCAGTTTGGGTTGAGCAGATAAAGTTGGGTAGGATATTCACAAGACGAGAAGCAAGGACTTTAGCAAGAATCTTATAGGAGACATTGAGGAGCGTGATAGGGCACCAGTTTTTAATGAGAGATTTATCCCCGTCTTTTGGGACAAGTTTAACAATTCCCATGTTGATGGACTTCCCAAGGATACCCGAGTCATAGGCTTCAGAGTAGAGGTCATATAGATCTTTAGCAATCCAATCAATATTAGCCTTATAAAATTCAGCAGGAAGGCCATCAGGGCCAGGGGCTTTATTATCTTTAAGTGCAGTAATGGCAACAGTAATTTCTTGGAGGGAGACCCTGAATTTGAGCAAGAGGGCATCCGCATCAGAGATCCTATTAGGAATAATATCTTTGCACTTGTTCCTAATATCTCTAGAGGCATCATTATCCTCCGAAGTAAATAGCGTTTTATAAAAGCTTTCAAAAGCCTCAGTGATATCATGAATGTTTAGAAGTTCCTTATCTTCAACAACAATCCTGTCAATCTTTTCTCTACTCTGTTTTTGTTTCAAGAGGTTGAAGAAGAGTTTGGATCCTTTATCACCATATTGCAGCCAATGGTTGCGAGCTCTAACAGAGGCACCCCTATTTTAACTTGCTGATGCTTCCTCAGGGAGTCCTTGGCTTGAGAAACACGTTCAATAAGAACAACAGAGGTGGGATTTATTTGGACTTCCCGTTCAGCAATGTGAAGCTGATCATTAAGGAGGTTCTCCTGCGATCTATAATCCTTAGCTTTCTTCTGACCTAAGGTTTGAAGAATTTTTTTCTAGGTGGTAACATTCATATTCCATCGAGCAGTTTGGGAGGGAAATTGAGTAAATAAGTTGAAGGACCTAACCATTCTGATGGCAGTAAGAGCATCCTAATCCTTCAGCAGGGAAGAATTGAGAATAAACTTTTCATTACAGGGATTACAAAGATCAATAGAGTTCCTAAGGTTAATAGAAGTAACAATGGGAAGGTGATCGGAGAGGGTAGAAGGGGTGGCAAAGACAAGAGAGTTTTGATGATTGTGGGAGAAGGAGAAATGGTTAGAGTTAACATAAAATCGGTCAAGCCTAGAGTAAATCCAGTTAGGTCCTTGCTGGAAGTTACACCAGGTAAACCAAAGACCGGTAGTCTCAGATTTAAGGCCTTCAAGGGGATCAAAGAGATTCAGATGTTGTTTAAGGCGATCCCAATGGGGTTTCTCTGGGTGCTTCCACTCAAAGGGTAAACCCCCAATCTTGTCATCCTGGTTTTCAACCATGTTGAAGTCCCCAGCCATAATCCAGGGGATATTAGGGAGATTACATAACCAATCCCAAAGAGAAATCTTGTCCTTAGAGTCATTAGGGGCATATAAAGAGAAAACACCAAAAGAGGAACCTTTAAAATCAATTATAGCCCAGGCTACACGGTTACAAGGAGAGCTACCAGTGTATTGGATATATCTTGCCCAACAGGGGTCGATAAGCAAAGCAGCTCCACCCTTCCCTTTAGAGTGGTTAGTGTAAATTTTGGTAGCATCTTTCCAAATACAATCAAGAGCAGAATTAAGTAAGAAATCAACAGCCTTTAGCTCTTGCAGCATGAGAAAATTTGTATTCTTATGGCACATCCAAAATCTTTTAATAACAAACTTCCTATCAGGAGACTCAAGGCCTCTAATATTCCAGGAGATGCACTTCATGATGAAGAAGGGAAAACAGAGCTAGTAGGGGGAGCATTAAGATCTCCACTTTTCTTTTTGTTCTTAGAGCCAATAGGTCTACCCTTCTTTTTAGAGGTATTACACCCCCATGGCAGATCATCATCTTCCTCAATTTTATCAAATTGAATACTACTAAAATGATTGTTATTCCTTCTAGAGTCACCACTAATACAGGATCCTGAAGGAACCTGAATCTGAGTACTAGCAGGGTCTGTTTTGGCATAAATAACTTCGATAAAAAAATTATCATCCAACTCATTAAGCACAGTTATAGGAGGGTTGGTGGTGTTATCATCAGAAGGGGGCCCTGCAACAAGATTAGGGTTCTCAGACTTGCTAATCTTGGTTGCAGGGACCTCACTCATGGTAACATCACCAGTCCGACTAGTGATATCGACATGTTTCTCCTGATGTAAATTCACAAGAGTCGACACATCCTCAATCATGAGAGTGGGTTGTTCTAAATCCTTGAAATCATTAGGTTTGAAAGGCGTATCTTCAATCAATAGAGTAGGGAAAGTCAAAGCCGAGAAGGGATTGGAATTTCGGTTACCATTACGAATTTGTTCCAAAGCAAGTTGCTAAGCATTTTTCCGCCTACGTTTTTTGTTATTATCAGTTTGAAATCCATCATTGTCAGGGAATTTGGCGATATGAACTGAAGCAGTAGTGGGATTGATCGGCTTGGAGGAGGGGCGTTGATTAGGGTTTGAGGCGGATTTATTCTCAGAATTAATAACCTCCTTACTTTTACCAGAACAATCAACCGAATGTTTGTTAGGGTTATGGGTTGAAGTATCTGCATCATTACTGATAGGATTAGGCAGCACTTCCTCTGTATTGGGTGTTTCAACATTAGCTTCCCCAGGGTTCAATTTAGGTTTCTTCTTAGTTATAATAGGGCAATTCTTCCTAAGGTGACCTTCCTTTTTGCAGAGGAAACAAGCATTTAATCCTCCAAGGATCTCCATCGGGCATGAGAAGCTATCACCATTAATATTTAGGTTAAGTCGTTGCGGGATGTCGACTCCGGGCTTAATCGAAATAAGCATCCTGGCATCGAGGTTAGAGACAAGCCTGGTAGTCTCATCAATTCGGATAATGCTTCCAAAGGGATCAAGAAGCTGAGGAAGGAAACGCCACAGGAAGGGAGGGACATCCTTAAGGATAACCCATCTCGGGCAAGATAAGGCAAGGACCTCTTCACTAACAGCCTCCTGAGTCCAAGCGAGCGCACGGAATGAGGTCTTCCCAACCATCCAATATTGCCTTTTTAGGGCTTCCAATTGGGATTCATGGTTATTGAAGAAGATAATGAACAATCCTTTCTGGATCTGACGACAGAAGGAGATCTTGAAGCCTAATTTCAGATTCCAAATATTGTGGAACCAGTCATCAAGGAATTTCCTGGGAGGACACTTATCCAGATCCACACAAGCAAAGAAAATAGCAGTATCACACAACCTGGACTTTTCTAAAGCTATTTCCTTCAACATTGCATCGTTTGGAGAAATGACAAACTCATTCGAGGCAATGGCAGAGCACTTACCTACTTCGCTTGATCTTTCTCCTCTAACCACCGGAAGAAACCGCGTAGCAGAGGGGACTCCATTATTGGTAGGAGCAACGGTTTCCGCAAGGGATTTCTTAGGGGGCGGATTAGCAGTTGCAGGGGGGAGATTAGCAGTTTGAGGTGTTGGAATAGCCGAAGGCGCAGGGTTGGGGGAATTAATATCAATGCCGTCAGATCTCGGCCCCATGGGACAATAACAGAACAGTAATAAACACCAAAACACAGCGAAATTAATGAAATGCAGAGAGAGAGGCAAACCGCGTGGAGGAGAATATCTCCTCCACAAAGCAGAAGCACGGAATAGCCACTTCGCCCAAATCCACAGTCACATCCGAATATTCGCTCTGAAAATTCGCCTACATTATAATATTGGAAGGATTATTGTTATTTGATTAATTCATCGGTTATTTAATACTATGGTATCAAATGATGATTTATTATCATCGTTCATTAGACATGGATTATATCATTTAATCATAGGTTTATATATATATATATATATATATATATATATTGATATTGATATTGATATTGATAGTATTAATATTGTATTAATTATTGATTATAATATAGACATCCATTATATTTTATTCATCCACTAATATATTATATTGATATTATTAATATTGTATTAATTATTGATTATAATATAGACATCCATTATATTTTATTCATCCACTAATATATTATATCGATTAATAAATTATATTCTTTTATTATTATATTAATAGTATAAATAATTTATTATTATTTATTTGTAATCCTATTTCAAGAAGGGGGTGTCACAATTAATGTCTTTATTGATATAAGGAATTTAAGCATATATTTATATTCAAAGAGAGTGTGTTTGAATGAATTATATCTATGCATTGAAATACATTGATATTGTATATATGTCGATTACGCCTCATGACAAAATTCAACAATTTATTTGAAATACATTGTTAAATATCTGAAATGATATCAGTAAAACCCTCCAACATTCTGAATCCTAGAATGAATCCATCTCACAAATGGAGTCAGGTTTTCGTCCTTGGGCTTGCTGAACTGAAAGCCAAAAGTTCTTAGAGGTCTTCAAAGAAAATAATAAACCAAGTATATCTCCAATGAGACCCCTTTCATAACCATCTAAGGAAGTTTCTAGAACCCTTGTCGAATTTCCCTTACTTTTTAATATTCAACTTTAGTCAAAGGGAAATAACAAAGTGGTCCCTTTTATAATTTTCTATTGAAATAAAATAAGTCATTTAATAACCAAAGTCCAACACTAAATTAATTAAATATAAAAAATCCAAAAAGCATAGGACTATTCAATATTTAATTAATTAATAATACTTATGACCTTTTAAATAATTAAAATTAGTCATAATTAATTTTTCTTATTTTCAACAAGTGAATTTTAATCATTCAATTTTATTCCAATGTCAAATAAAAGAAGGCATTACTGATGAGTTTAAGTTATGCGTCTTTTTTCTATGAAATTAGAAATGGTATTGTCAAAATTTTTATTTAGGTTCTTAGATTTTGAGTTATATATATATGTATAATTCCCTTCTCAAATCATCTTTGAATTGTAAATAGTAAATATATATATATGATGCAAATCTTGGACAAATATCCATGAGGTATTTACTTAAATAATGATCTGTTTTCATGTTATACCATTTTCCTTTGTTTTATTTGTATTGTGAAATCTTTTGTTTGAAGGAGATATGTAGAATGTAATTTAATAATTTATGAGGTAAGACATATACACATTATTAGGGTCATTCATTTATAATATATATATATGATTCTTATATATATATATTCATTGGAATGGTTCTACATTTTATCCTTTCTCCCCTACAGGATGGTAAGATCATGCTCTGATACCAATTGTAATGACCCCTTTCCTACCACTTGACCTTTTTCATAAATTAGTGCAAGTTTAGGAATATTGAATTAGGGAATTATTCTTACTAACCTAATATGTTAGACAATTTCTCCATATTAACCCTCACTATTCATAAATATTAAAGAAATGCAAACCATCAATGATCAACTAATAAACATAGTCTAGATTTATCATCTGAGGATCTCTTCATATAGATCACAAGAATCCCTTCTCTTCTTCCTTACTAATTCCATCATAAGGTGGAAGACTTACTGTGCCAAGGGCGCGTGAAACAGACTACAAGTGGTCTTCCTCAGGGCTTAACCCCAGTGTTGGGACCACCATCATGTGCCCGAAATTATTCCGCCTCTCCCTTCCTCAAACTCCCTACCCTAGGATACTCTAGTAAGAGATAGGAGGTCGATTCCTATTATCCATAATTAGAATATCTAATCTAGATATTTTCTAAACATAATCATAATCGTATTTTTAATGTATTTACATATTTCCTCATTAATTTAGAAAACTATTATAATCATAAATATATGTGTATATACGAACAGATACACATATATACATTTATTTATTTATTCCATGATTAATTACATTTATATATCTATTAATCACTTATTACTACTATTTTTGAATTATTTCATATTCAACTATATAATATGAATTTATTTCCTAAAATTATTTATATATTTCACAATCCATTATCTTATGCATGGCAAAGTCTATTTCATGTAAGAGTCTCATTCATGCAAGTCTTAGCAATAAATAATATTAAATATTACTGACTTAATAAGCAAGACAAAATATGCATACCTTATGTGGGCTACTTTTCCTTAGTCAATATTTTTCCTTGATTTATTGAACCTTGCTGATTTCTACGTGGTCTATCCTTACCTTATTCCCTCCTTATGAAAAAGTGTTTTGTTCCTCAAAAAATATATTTTTGTGAATCCCCTTTTAATCTCGTTGTTTTCTTTTGGTCACCTTAATCCACGTGTAATACTTTTTGCCCTTTTATTTCATGTTTTCTACCTTTTTTTTCCCTTAGTCTTTAATCCCTATTTATACATAGTGCTACTCTCATGGTCACGGGTCGTGACCACACAGCCGATGGCTAGGATTATTATTATTTGATTAATTCATCGGTTATTTAATACTATGGTATCAAATGATGATTTATTATCATCGTTCATTAGACATGGATTATATCATTTAATCATAGGTTAGTTATTATTATTACATTATATATATTAATATTCATATTAATTGTATATTAGTTGATTATATTATTAATATTGTATTAATTATTGATTATAATATAGACATTCATTATGTTTTATTCATCCACTAATATATTATATCGATTAATAAATTATATTCTTTTATTATTATATTAATAGTACAAATAATTTATTATTATTTATTTGTAATTCTATTTCAAGAAGGAGGCCTCACAATTCATGTCTTTATTGATTTAAGGAATTTAAGCATATATTTATATTCAAAGAGAGTGTGTTTGAATGAATTATATCTATGCATTGAAATACATTGATATTGTATATATGTCGATTACGCCTCATGATAAAATTCTACAATTTATCTGAAATACACTGATAAATATCTGAAATGATATCTGTAAAACCCTCTCTGAGATTCCTGATTGAAACCTCCAACATTCTGAATCCTAAAATGAATCCATCTCACAGATGGAGTCAGGTTTTCGTCCTTGAGCTTGCTGAACTGAAAGCCAAAAGTTCTTAGAACTCTTCAAAGAAAATAATAAACCAAGTATATCTCCAATGAGACCCACACTGCCCTTTCATAACCATCTGAGGAAGTTTCTAGAACCCTTGTCGAATTTCCCTTACCTTTTAATATTCAACTTTAGTCAAAGGGAAAAATCAAAGTGGTCCCTTTTATAATTTCCCATTGAGATAAAATAAGTCGTTTAATAACCAAGGTCCAACACTAAATTAATTAAATACAAAAAATCCAAAAAGCTTAGGACTATTAAATATTTAATTAATTAATAATACTTATGACCTTTTAAATAATATAAATTAGTCATAATTAATTTTTCTTATTTTCAACAATGGAATTTTAATCATTCAGTTTTATTCCAATGTCAAATAAAAGAAGGCATTACTGAAAATATATGAGTTTAAGTTATGCCTCTTTTCTCTATGAAATTAGAGATGGTATTGTCAAAATTCTTATTTATGTTCTTAGATTTTGAGTTATATCTATGTATAATTACCTTCTCAAATCATCTCTGAATTGTAAATACTAAATATATATGATGCAAATCTTGGACAAATATCCATGAGGTATTTACTTAAATAATGATCTGTTTTCATGTTATACCAATTTCCTTTGTTTTATTTGTATTGTGAAATCTTTTGTTTGAAGGAGATATGTAGAATGTAATTTAGTAATTTATCAGCATTTTAACTAGTGTACTTTTACATGATAGGAAGCAATCCCAATAATCATGCTTCTGCTGATGGTGAGCTTACCAGCTCAGCTTCTTCTAAGCTATGTTCTAAGCTTCATGTTTGACAGTGCTCAAGGGTATGTCATTTACTAGTATCAACCTTATTTGATTTTTCAATGCAATGCTAATAATATCAACCAATCTGCCAATGAAAATTTATCCATATATAGAAATAATTTGCCCCCGACTTATTCATATTGTAAAAATGTTGCAGGGCTTTATCTGCTTCATCTGTAATTTCCCTTCTAGGTGCAATTATACCTTATTTCATCCTATTTATAGCTCCAGGTATTATTCTCTCACTTTAAATGTTATTTTATACAAAAATTGAAAATAAACAAAATAAAATGATTATGAATATGAACATATGGGCCAAAGCTTATGAGAATTTGCGGCTAGAACTCATTTGCAAGCTGAGGAAATTGTTGAATTCATAGAACACTAAGATTGATTTATTGCAGAACATTACTAATTATTAGAATTTACCACTGGTAATACCTATAAATACTCACGAAGGAAAAAATACATGAGACAAGAATGTGTTTGAAAGAACCGGAGGATGCTTTAAAATTGATTGAATGATATAACATTTCTTGTTGTGAGGTATATATTTCTACCTGGAAGGAAACTTTTATTATCAAATTATCTCAAGCAACCCACTTAATGACTTGTTTATATCATAGTTCAAAAACTGGACTTAGCAAAAACTGGGTAGGCCAAAATGTTGACTTGTACTTGAGACTTGCCATGGTAATTGTTTTTTGAAATAAACTTAATAACATGCGAAGTACTGAATGTATGGAACTCATAGGTAGCTTTTCAGTTAACTCGAAACCAAAAAATGAGTATAATGCACATCATAGTGTCATATGCAATGATTAAGCTGTCATCATCATCATAGAAAATCACATAAATATTTTACAAATTTCTCCTCTAATTAAAACTCCTTTGTGGTGGCACCTTCAAATTGGATATCAAAGATACCTCATTAAGAACAATATCATCCTTAAGCATATAATTGTCACCATGCAATAAAACCCTGCCTAATGCTTTTTTGCTTTCGTTTGTGCCTACTACCTCCACTTTTGTCTGTACTGCTTCCCTTTCAAGATCAGTGACCTTTATGAAAAACATGAGCTCAACTTTCTCAACAATCAAATCCAAACATGGATTGATATGACCCATGCCAATTGCATCATGAGTTTGATCCATGCCCTCCACGTTGGTTATTTCTTTATCTGCCAGATGATGCCTCAGTGTTTGTCTACTGGGAGGTGCCCACTGCTTCGGACGCGGACGGCTGCTCCTGTGTGAAAAGTACTTGTTGGCTCCTGATTTTCATATTATATGGGCATTCCTTGGTGGAATGTCCCATAAGTTGGTAGATGTCACATAATGCTTTTTTCGGGCATGTGCCCTTTGCATGACCCCCTCCTTGCAATCTGTGCACCATAACTCCCCCTCATCATTCTTATTGGCATTCCCCTTCATCATCTTGAACTCCATCATTCTCTGCATATCTTTCTGAAGGGCTTGGCCCTTCTTGTTGGACTCCTTATCACTGTTGCTCTCCTCTAAGGAGTTGTCATCATCCGATGACGTATTCTTCTTTTTCTTGGAGGTCTTATTTTCACTTTCGAGGTCCATGGCCCGATTGTATGCGTTTGTTTGACGTTGGAGGAACGATTTTCATCTTTTTCCTCAGAGAGGGTTTTAAGCCTTCCACGAACCACCTTTTCTTGAGGTTGTCTATTGGATGGCTCTCTATTTTTCCAAGTACTTTTAGTCGCCGCTTGTATGCTCTAATGGTCTCGTTCTTTCCTTGCTTCGTACCATAAATCTCTGCTACAATTTCATTATAAGCCCGAAGCAACCAGAATTCACTCTGAAATTCTTTTCTCAGGTCATCCCATGTACTTATTTTTGTTTTATCTATGTCGGAGTACCAATCTATGGCTACTCTGCGTAGGGTTACGGGGAACTGCAGTACCCATTCATCCTTATCCATGACCTCGTTGGTAGACCAGATTGTTTCACATGTACGACAGTGTCGTATGGGATCCTCCTTTCCGTCGCTTGTGAACTTGGGCAACTTTTGTTTATTCGCCATTGCAATGTTTTTTTATCTTTGGTCCGGTGTGAATTCCCGAATTGGATGTATTAGAACTGGATGGGTTGTTTTGACTACTGTGCCCCTGTGTTCCTCCGACACTCATGGCTGCCCCGGTATCCTCTACGTCCCTGTCCTTGGTCTCCTCTGCTTCCCTTCAAGTTAAGGGTTAGATTATTTAACTGATTTCTGGTTTCTTCAATTAGTTCCTCGTTGTTTACTTCCGTACAGTATTCTTCCTCCGTACCATGCACGTACCCGTCGCCTTCGACTTGTTCACTTACTGCGGCTTCCTCTGGCCGTCCCTCAGTAAGTCTCCTTAGCCTTCGCCTACGCTCTGCTTGTTGTTCTAATATAAAGGCTTTTTGGATGGCCTCGCGGTCGTCTATCTACTCCCTTCAATTTATGTCTTTGTTTAGAAGATTTGGCATTAATTATTTTTCTCCCAGGGGTTCAGGATGTGTTGCCTCCTTCTGGTTTCATCATGCTCCTCTTCTTCCCTTCCGATGTTCTCCTCGAACCTCCAGAGGATTTGTTGGCGTTTATTCTCCCTGTTGATCTCTTCTTGGCGGTTCTGCAAAGAAAGGAATGTTTGTGCCAAGAGACATGGAAGATGGCTCATCAACCAGTCAACCGCAGGACTCACTCTGAGGGCACTCCACACCGCACTCTCAGGAAATTCTTCCTGTGCTGCCTCCCTCCAGACGTGGGTCTCGATTGATGCTTGCAATAGGGCTCTGAAGTCTACTGTCAACGCTTGTTCTCCCTCAAACAACTCTTCAAACCTTTCCTCGCTGCTGCTTGCACCATCGTCTACTGGTTGACCCATCATCTTCCGTACGTCATCAACACTCCATCACTTCCCGAGTTTGTATCGGCAATGGCTCCAGATGTTTGCCCCGTAGGGTAAACAAGTTTAATGCATACGAGCACAATATGAAATATAACAAAACATAGTATATCAGAAGACACACACTGCGTTTGTATTAATTCATCAAATGTTTACAATGTATGACAACAATGTTCAACAATAATAAGGAAACACCATCCACCACAATCATGTTATTTCCTGAACCCAAGTACATCACATTTATAGAGCCCGAGGGGGTGCAAGATCAACCATCGCAACCATCCAAACTACCTACCCCTCGGATACACTAATTATTATTAACAACACATTTACCCGACAACACTTGAGACTTGAGTATTATCATTTTTACAAATTATGAATATGATATTTTAAGGTATTTAAATATTCTATTTATTGGCAGTTTTGTATTATTTATTGGCAATTTTGTATTTATGAGTATCATTGTTCTTATAATTTATAATTTTGAATACATGCATACATATATATACTCCCGTACCTTTACCCAAGGGAAATAAATTGTCATACCATTGTACCAAGTTCCGGTTCCCGCCCCCACACCTATACCTAAATAGACAACTTAGCTTTTAATTGTCAAAATTGTATATACTATTCATAAAATAAACTAAAAATATTAAAATGGTATTGGTAATTGATAAGTAGAGATAGCAAATGAGTCCTAGTCTCATGCCATATTATATTGCCTTACAGGTTTATATTATTTGTTCAAAACAGGAAAACAGTCAATGGGTACAGTCATACTCAAGAACTGCATGATAAAAAATCATCATATTGTTCTTTATCAATAGCACCAAATAAACAGTTGGTTTATTAGAACCAGCTGAGAACTCCAATATGCAGCTCCTGCATAGAAGTTTAGTTTTAGTTATTGTAGATGTTAGATTTTAATTTTTTAATAATTGTCTTTTTATATGTTTATTAGAATTGACATTTGACAGTGAGGACACACCCAAGATATGGAAAAACCTGGGATGTACCAAGGAGGCACTTGTATGTGTAATAATGTGGGTATAGAGACCTTAAGGTATCATAGCCCATGCATGCCCTTGAGGAAATTCTCTAGCACTGTACAATCAAGCATTCAGCTCTATTTCATTATTGATTCCTAACTTCATTTTTCATTTTTCATTTTGTTTTGACATGTGAAAAAACCATAAACTTATCCCTATGAAACTCAAGAAAGAATCATATACTAGTGACCATTATTCAAATCTGGAGGATATGGAACTAACTGTAGAAAGGCCACTTTGGACTGACAGCACCTCAGGGTCTAGTTTTGCATATGGATTTCACAAATCTACATGTCTCTTTTAAAGTTTTAGAGGGTTTGTTGGGATGCACTTATGTCCTAAATTAAATTGCTTGCATATGGGGTCCGTACTTCTGTTTGAGAACTCTTGTGGCTTGTTTATTTCCATTGCTACCTTAGGCAGCATTTTGCAGATTGCATTGATCTATTGGAAGATGTTGACCATTTTTCTTTTGGGTGAGCCATAATTAAATGCTGAATTCCTTAGGCTTCAACAACTCATTATTGTTTACCCTGTCAATGATAAACTCGTTAAAATCAACAGAGATTACTTGCTTGTCAATAGTTTACTTGTCAATGTCACAATTACAGACTTATAAGGAGATAGAGCAAAAATTGCCTCAACCCAGTCTTTCCACAAATGAGTTTACATTGTGCTTGATGTCAGTAGTTCTATTTAGAGGCTTGTAGTTGAGTTTTCTTGTTTACTCTTAGATAGATCAATCAAATTCTCCATTTCATGGCATGGTTTAAAATATTGAGCTCTTTATTAGACTTGATAACAGAGTTCACATATTTCTGATGCTAGATGCCCTTTGACAGATTAATTTAAATTTCAAAAAATCAATAATATCATTTTCACATTTTTTTAATAAGTTTTACTCCATGAAAATGCAATCCTGGAATTGGCCATTGATCTGATCACCTGATCCTGTCAAATATGTTTTTACCAAGGTTGCACGGGGATGGGGGTACTTGGGTACTTAGGGTACAGGTACGGGTACGACTATTTTTCAAAATAGGGGACGGGGCTACTTGGGTATGTCAAATTTTTTTTAATATAATTTAATATTTACAGAAAATATGAGTCGTGACAATAGTTTTTCAAAACAAGAACAGTGATAAAGTTTGCAGATGTAATGTATTGTTTTCAGTTTCAGATTTGCAATATGTTTGTAATAATAATATATGCTAAATGTTTAGATGCATAACAGAGAAGGAAGACTTTAAACATGAACAAGAAGATCATAAATCATATAACAATGACATATTGCAAATGATAAACTTCTGACTTGAACAGTGATAAAGTTTACTTTTAATCAGTATTGTATCAAAATTTCAAACTGATTACATATTGAATTAAGCTTGATAAACAACAAGCTCATACACTAACAAAAAACTGAAACAAAAATAATAAATCTTAATCAAGGTGCTTAGCTATGATGCTTTCCACTAAGTACACTAAGTACCCAGTACTTGGGTACGTGGGTTCGCATCCCAGGGGTGTGGGTATCATATAACAATGACATATTGCAAATGATAAACTTCTGACTTGAACAGTGATAAAGTTTACTGTTAATCAGCATTGTATCAAAATTTCAAACTGATTACGTATTGAATTAAGCTGATATACTAACAAAAAACTGAAACAAAAATAAAAAATCTTAATCAAGGTCCTTAGCTATGATGCTCTCCACTGAGTACCCGGTACTTGGGTATGTGGGTTCGCATCCCAGGGGTGTGGGTACGCTTACCCATGCAACATAGGTTTTTACTTGGTGATAGAGTGAACTTTTTGCAACATTAGGGAGAATATGTAACATGAATATTACATGTCATTTATGAGGAGTGTTATTTTATTCCCCTTCTTGGTTCCATTGGGATTGAGATAGACCGCCTCTCTTCGTTCCAGTATCCTCTCGATGCCCCTCGCCATCTTCTTCCTCCCAGGCGGGAGCTAAATAGGCACAAAAGATGACATATACCAGCAATTTATTCACACCATTTGGGTCAACCCCCACGGGGGTCTTCGCCCTAAGATGGCCTTTTATGCGGAGAACTTTTTGGAGTTGAAGGACAGACTCATTGTCCGCTCTTCCTACTTATCCCACCATTGGTCATATTCCCTCCAGATCCCTCTTGGGTCTTTCAGAGCAGGTTCTCATCGGCTCAAGTGCGAGATTGACCACCATATTGATAGAGTACACGGGGTTTGTCAGTTTTGCAACATCATGGAACAAGAATCGGAGGAGCACTTCATGTTTTGCTTCCCTTTATACTACGAGATCAAAGCAAGATTCTACTGCCTCTTCAGGGAAGCACGGTCGCTTCCCACCTTCAGATTTATGAACCACAGGTGTCTTGCACTTTATCTTCAGGAAGCCACTAGGCTCGGGAACCACACACTCCAGATCCAGAATCCTGTGACACCCCTACCTTGTCAACTCATTACTTCATTCTTTGTAGGGCCTCACACAGCGCGCGGCACCAAGCGTCAGCTTGGCTCCGTCCCTTGTTCCAAATTTGTGAAGCCCAGGACAGGCTCCTATCAGCAGCGGTCTTTTTCTTCCAGGATCACTCTGAAGCGTGTTAGGGTTCCGGCTGGTCCGATTGCCTATCCCTCTGTCTTAAGGTTCTTCCCAATTGTTCAAAACCCTTAGCGGTGCTCTGGTGTTGATTCCTTTCAGACCCCTCCCTGCTTTGGTTTTTGTATCGATTGGTGTGGTTCCTTTCTTTGGGCACCGTTTGGTGGCCCTTTTGCAGGCTGGATTTTCTTGTTGATCTTGGCAGTCCCTTTGACCCTTTGTGGTTTTTAGTTGGACATTAATATTTTTGTCTTATCTTATCTATAATGATACCATGCAATGACCATTTATCATCTCTAAAACAATATAAAAGCATCAAAAGCATAGAAAGACTTGAACTAGAAATGGAGCCAAAAAACATATCTCTAGCTTTCAAATTTAGATATAAATAGTCACTATCATTAAGATAGCTTTCAAAACCAATGCAAGAAATTTTTTCATTAAAATAATCGATGGAGCCAATGTTTTCAGTAAAAGAATATGCACGTTGCAATTTGCAACTAAGTTCAATGTATAAATGATCTTAATTGAAAAATGGTAAGCATTATCTTTGAAAGTCATGTACTCTTTTTTGCAGGTGGACAGCTATCTTCTCTTGGTTGGCATACCTTGTTTAGTATTGTTGATCCTGCATATAATCTCATCTCAAGCCTGCATATGGTATTCTCCTCAGTCAAAGAGATTAAGGGACAGAACGGATTTCTGCCATCATCAGTATCAACTATTCTCTACTTTTTTAGATGGAATAATTTTATACTATTAAGTGTACTTGGTTCTTTGATATCCATTTTACTTCTCTTGCTCTGCCTATGGCGGTTGGAGTCTCACATACTCAATCCAGAATCTAGAGATATCTATTCACATGGAACTGGGGAGTCATCTGAGGTAGCTGAAGAGGAACAAGACACTGAAGACATTACAGATGAGAAGGAAAAGGTTCAATCTACCATTGCAGCTTGGGAAAATCTGCACCCTTTACGTGAAGCAGGACAGTATGGAGGAGACCAAATTCTTTGTTGTGGCATGAGTAAGGTAAATACTATTGCTTTGTTCATTGATGGTATAAACTATAATGTACTGTAAAGTGGGCTGAGCAAATGTCTAGAGCATTCATCAAAGTATGTGAAACAATAAGAGAGTATCAGGTTTGATTGTCATTTTCACTCAAATAAAATGCAGCAAGTATGCATTACAATTTTATCAGTAGCTTCTGTAATAGTGAATATACTTTATTTCATTATCATGAAACTCGTGATGTAATGCATGTAATTACTTCACATTTGGAGGTTGCTCGAAAGACGCTTTCATGATAAATGGGTATTACCCTTGAATAATGCAAAAAACAAAATATACAGCAATTACAACATCAATTTGGAAGCCACATTCGAATTATATGCATTGAAGAAGAAACACTGACCAGACACGCCTACATATTTCTACCAAACAGCTTGCAAATTATTGCAATAGATTATCGGTTTGCAAATATGGTAGAGAGCATACTTAAAATTTTAGCCAATACTTCTTTCATTTCTTCATTTTGTATGTTGCTTAACCATAGTTACCAAGTTAGAATTCCAGCTTCATCTGGGAGGGAAAATATACAAAATTCTAGAAAATAATTGGAAAATTGAATTCTGCGAAAAGAAATTTATTTTTGTGAAAATATTTTGTAACATAATATTTTTTAAAAACATTGTTTTAAAAGTCGGACTTGCCAAAAACTCAGCAGTCCAATATTTTGACTTGGAATCGGGAGTCAGAAATGTTTTTGGCAAACTGAACATTAAATATAAAATCATAATATAAATTTAACTAACCTGTTAAACACCATATAGCTACTTGAAAATATGTTCAAATAGACAACAAAGGAAAAGAAGAAGAGAAAAATTCAACAAAAATAATTCTGCTAGTTGTGTAATGTCTTTGACAATACGCAATCCTACCTTGTGCTTGAAAAATCCTCACGACTTGGTGTAGAGTCTTCTTCTTTCTCTTCTTCATGCTCCTTCACACCCCTCTTGCACTTGTAGCACTTCAATCACACTCCTCACCTCTCTTTCACTTGCAGATCCTCTTCAACATAGCTGGTGAAATGTTGTGAGTGAATGTGAGGATTTTTGAGGGTTTAATAGAGCTTAGAAGGCATGGAGGGGGGCCACTCGCCATTACAGTTTGACCCTTGGCACAATAATCAAGATTTTTTTTTAAGTCTATTTTATCCGCCCAAGGATGGAAGAAGTATGGACGTCCTTGGGACAGTCAAGGGACGCCTGGGCATCCTTGGCGAACTGGCGGCAGTGACGGATTAGCAGCACCCCGTCCTCACATCCTAGGGACGGGAAAAAGTGGGGGATGTGTCCCCATGTTTCAATATTAATGAGCATTTGGTGGTTGACATAAGAAGAGGCCAAGCCCAAATACCTTTCTTTAAATTGTTCTTCATTACATTATATTCTATTTCTGAGTTCCTTCCGGCTCTAGTTTTTATCTTCTTCCCTATCTGTGACAATGGCTAACCCTCCTCCCCAAGACTCTCCATATGGCAGTTCTGTTTCAGACAGGTGCACACAGAAAACTCTGTCAATGCAGACACTAATATGATTTTGAGCATCCTAGGTGAGAATGACATAGGGAATGCCAAAACTCTGCCTCTAAAGAGGTCAACTTCTAGATAAAATTGTCAGGATTATTGAAGGACCAGTTAGTCTATAACAGGATGATAGCTAAGGTCCTTATAAAGAAGGAATTCATCACTTGGTGATAACACAACGAGGAATCTGTTCCTGAAGATATTAGGGGCAGTTCACCTACCAAGAAGCGAAATCCAAGCTAGGCAAATCGCCATATATGATGAGCTAGACAAGGGACCAATAGGGATTTTACATGAGCTAATGGCACTCAAAGAGGAGATCCAGCTGGTGCATGAACAACAGACTACCCTCAAGTTTTTTTGTAGACCTGGTGGAATATTTCAAATTTTCAACTGCTTGAGTCATTCACAAATATAACATCTTGAGAATTTCAATTTTAGTCACCATACTAGAATAGACAGAGAGAGAGACCTAGTGCCGTCTACCAAAAGAGCAAACATGGAGAAGAGAGGCATCTACTTCAACGATCTTCAACCAGAGGGCCTGGACTTGAATTTGAAAGGCATGCCTATATTTTTGGATGCTGTCCTCGCATTATGTCAATGCATATTTCTCATCCTAGTCCTGTTGGCTATGCACACTTGGTCTGAGGTTTCAGAGGCTTTCCCCATATCTGGGGTGCACATGCACAAAAATGCTCGTATGCCCACATGCACAACACTAACACTCACACACACATGCACGCTTACACATGTTGAACTTCAAATTTTATTTTTCTATTTGCTGCTTGCATAGATCTTTGCTTCAGTAGATTCACTGGGCTTTTTACTCCTGCTTCAATCTTTTAAATGCTGTGCTAGAAACACTTACTGCAGCCTGTTTTTCCTGCTCTGATTTCTCTGTTATCAGGAATCCGAATATTTCCAAAACAAATCAGAATGGCTTTATATTCATATCAAAAAAATATGGAACTTTCGCAAGGCACCTTTTGTTAGAAGTTCTCTTCATCTATCACTTCCTAAAGGTTTTGCATAACTGTTTCTAGCTTTCTGTGTGAGGATCCAAAGAGAGCCCTCATTTTACCTTAAAAAATTATTTAATTTTGTGCTGAGCACAGCAAGTCTTCTTGAACGCAGGTTTGTATAAAACTAGAATTTTGTTCTACTAAAAGAAAAGAATACTTCAAAAAATTTGTTTGTATCTGATCAGACTGAATTGAGACATCTGAAAAATTCAGATTTGACTGGATTTGGTAAATATGCCTTGAATCATGCTACACAAATGAAACAGTCTGAATTTCCCCGCTGCCCCCCAAGGAGTACAGTTATAAAATGAACTGCAGTAAAGTAAGTTTTCATGTGCTCGTTGATGGTATATATGGCATTTGTCATATCAAATGTTTTAAAACAATTTCATTTCTTTAAAATTAACGTGAATAAAAATTTCATTTGATCATATGAAAGGTTATCTTAGACTTTTTTATGTTCTGGGAAGGGTATTTACAGGTACTTGGTTCAACCGCTTTACCCAAATCCGTGATCTGACAAGGATCTATATACTTGAGATAATGTTTTCATAGTTTTGCTGATAAGATCATTATGCAGACAAATTTTGTGCCTTGGAGCATGGTTTGCACTCTCTCATGTCCTAAGGTGATCTCCCACCAGCAAATAACCACATGGCATTAAATGCATATAGACAGATCAGATATATCAAATCCTCATAAACTTAGTTTTAATGATAGATGACATTTATTTTATGTTTGTTGCATTCTTGATAGGTTGTCAATTGCTCCCTTAATTTAATGATGTCAATTGTCAACTTGCAAAGCAAACTATATTTGCATCACTAATGCTGAGAGGCATTCTATAATGGCAGCAAGGGGTGGAGTGTAATGGTGCGAGTGTGTTAACAAAAAATTACCTTTTACCTTAAATTTGACAACTATTTACATGTCGAAATATTAATATTAGTTATGAACATGATATTTCCAAAATAAACACCACATGATGATGAAAACAAAGACGCCTTGTATAAATATAAAATAAAAATATCTATTTTTTAAATAATGAAAAGAATTTTAAGATTCAAATAAAAAATTAGATGTGAATAATTGAATATAATGAACAATCTAGATACAATAAAATTTATGACTTTGTATGTAGTAAATATAATTGAAGTATATTAAATAATTTTAAGGCAAATAAAATAGCTCCAATTGATATCTCCCAGCATTTCTTAAGATACTAGTAGGTACAAAGTATGTTTTAAAAGTCTCTATGAATTAACAAAGCATGGCAGTGCCAATAAAGCATGAAAAACTAACTTGTCGGTTCGGATTCAGCTCAGATATGGGTTCGAGGAACTGGTTCTCCAGTACGACAAAATTTTGAAATGGGGTTTGGGTTCATTTGGGTTCATTGTGTGTGTAATGTCCCCGTTTAGGAGTTTACCTTAATTTAGTTTTGAAACAATAATTCTAACCTTGATTTAGAGCCACGCTATTTAGAGAGATATCTATGCTGCTGGTTAATATATCAGATATCTGTATCCAAATCAGAAGGCTCTTCTAAATGCTTATTACTCCTCTATGATGTATGCAATCTGATCTTCTCCCACTAGAACCTGAAGACACTCTCCATCATCCTTAATCGTCCCAAATCATTATCATATAATCGCAGCCTTATATTTTTAATTAATATTGCTACATAAAGTAATCTCTTCTTTTACAAATGTAATCTCTACTTTATACTTTTTATGGTTTATCACTGCCTTTCAAATCAACCCTGAAATTTACTATCTTTAACCATTCATAGAAACCTAACTGTCTCCTCCTATACTAAAGTCTATGTTTGTATAGTCGGTCATTTCTTTATATATTAGGTCAACACTTATATTGTAATGTCCCCGTTTTTCAGACTTCGGGATTAGCTTGGTTTGGCGACCCTCGCAAGCTAATCGGGTGTTCAAAGGGGGTCAGATTGGGGAGCTAGCGTTGGGATTCCATTCTGGAGATTCAGTTTATCAGGTCTGCTCTTCGTTCGGGTCATTTTGGCTGACTTACTATTTTTAGTAAGTGGGGTTTTTGGTATGGCCAGGATTGGCAGGGTGTCTGCACAGAGCGTCAGATATCTTAGGATCGAGTTTCAGAGAATCTC
>MU227205.1:991895-1002065 GCA_018584345.1 Thuja plicata
TTGGAGTGTTGATTTTGTGTGAAGAAGGAAAATCGATACAGAGGTTCTGATTGTGCTCCAACAGTACGTTTTCAGTATTCTTCTAATTACAAAACAAGGGAGAGAAAGTTGCAGCCGTGAATAGTGCGCGTGAATAGTGCGCATGAACAGTAAAATTGCAGCTTCATCAACAATCAGCAGCGTGGTTGCATTCTAGAGACAAAAATCAGGTTTTAATCATTTCGTACAAATGTTTTTTTTAAGGTATTTTTTTTATCAACAATACGCTGTGTTCAAAACATTAGTAGCCATATGGGAATAAATCACTTTGATCTATATTGCAATCAGATTTGAATTTTAGTTCAGATAGATTAGTTTCAATTATTGTATTTGCTTTGTCAAAACCCCTTGAAAACACAAAAAAAATCAGAATATTAAACAAAAATAAAACAACTCAAACGGCACAGCGGATAGAGCCTACGAAGGGTTCTTACAGTGGTATCAGAGCTTGCCTGCAAAGTGTTTTACAAATTGTCAAACATCCAGAATTAAACCACATTTCAGTGTTTGTCAAAGTTAGAGCCACAAGGGGTTCTTACATCTATGCTTTTCACTGTGCAAGAAATAGAGCTGGAAATAAAAAAATTAGGTGTTAGAAAAGCAAAAGACCATGTGGATCTTCAAGCAGAGTATCTAAAGTGGGGCATGGAAATTCTTGCACCTCACATTACAAAAAATTTCAACATCATTCAGCAAGGGTTCCCTTTAGATTGGACAACTAGTCTCGTGATTCTTCTTTACAAGAGTGGTGATGTCAATAACCCTTCCAACTATAGAACCATTATGATAAACCCTTTGTTTGCAAAGTTGTTTGGAAGTATGATAGAAAACAAAATTAGCAAGTGGGCAGAAAAAAGGATAAACGTGCTAAAGGACAAGTAGGTTTTAGACTTTGTAGGCGGCAATTATGTCATGAATAGTTAAATAAGACTTTTTGTTAGTTAATGTAATAAAACATTGTTCCGAAGTGGTGTCAGTTGTATCGTCAGTTGGTGACGGTTGGAGACTTAACCAACCTTGTCGCATCTATTTGTAGGGAGTCTAGAACAAGTGAAGTGTGTAGTTAATATTGGAACTATTATGCTATGAAAGATATATCATTCTGTCATTTATGGTATAATGTGATTCTATGTTATTCATGCTATCGTTGTATTTCATTTATCTCTAGTATTATGCAATCCTGTTGAATCTGTATATGATGTGCAATCCATCTCCAACTAGGCATCTAACAGACCTAAGCATTCTACAGTTGATCACAGTATAACTTTAAGGCACATCATTGAAAAAGTTTGGGAGAAAAAGGAGGAAGCATTTTGTTGTTTTGTAGATTTCATAAAAGCGTCTGACACTGTCCCTAGGGACAAGCTTTGGCTCAGGCTAGAGGAACTTGTGGTCCCTATTCATCTTAGAGTTGCTGTTCATAGACTATATGAGGAGGTTAAAGTCAAAATCAGAACTTCAAATGGCATCTCCGAAAGTTTTATAAGTGACAGGGGTCAAACAAGGGTGCCCGTTGTCCCCTACCCTTTTTGGTTTATATATTGACAAACTTGAAGAGTTGTTAAACTTACAAAGGGGAGACGGTGTTCATTTGGGCGAGTTAGTTACAAGGCTTCTTTTTATGCAAATGACCTTATTCTGATCTCTAATTCTGCTCTTGGCTTACAAAAACACTTACTTTCCCTTGAGCATTTTTGTAGGAAGGTAGGGTTGCAAGTCAATATCAGCAAGACTAAAGTGATGGTTTTTTCTAATTGTAGAAAACATAACCAGCATAAGTTTTACTTTGATGGCAGCACTCTTCAAGAAGTGTCAGATTACAAATACCTTGGAATTAACTTCAATAAAAATTTAAGTTGGGAAGGGTGCAGAAAGAAGCAAATTTTGGGAGGCTGGAAAGAGTTTTATGCTTTCCAAAATAGATGTAGAGAGGCTGAACTATGGGATTGGAAAACTACTCAAACTCTCTTTGGGCTTTTAGTTCTACCGGTTGTTCTATATGGCTGTGAACTGTGGGCCAGTAGCACCACTGATTTAAAGTGGAAGGAAATTCAAAAAATTCAAAAACGTTTGTTTACAAACAAGTTCAAAATTAAAAGTTCAATCCCCTATGATATCATGTTGAGTGAGGTGGGGGTTGCTCCTATTGAAGCAATTACTATGGTGCGACTCATAAGATATTTAAAAAGAATTGAGCAAATGGATGAGGGTAGATGACCTAAGGTTGTCTTCAGTGACACTTTATGCAAAAGAAAGAAGACTTGAATGCGTCATAACAACAAATGGTTTAATAAATGGGATATTTACTTGAACTTGTGCCCCACAAATACTAAAGAGATAAAGGCTTTTGTTATGAATAAATTCCACAAGCGTTCTTGGGATAAAGGTTTAACGAGAAAGAAAGAGTATTATATTGCAGAGTTTAATCTCACTCACAATCATCACCAAAAAGATTACATTGGGGTCAATATCTCTTGGAGAGCCAAAATTCTTATTGCCCAGTTAAGGACCAACTCTCATCAACTTCATTGTGAAACCGGGTGTCGGAAAAGACCAAAAGAAGCTTGGGGGGAAAGGGTGTATTTTTTGCACTTCCGGAAAAGTGGAAACAGAAAGGCATTTCATTTTAGAGTATGACGCCTTCAAGGACAACAGAAACAGTTTTACTAGTCTCTTGTCAGTGAACTCTTGGGTAGATTTATTCAACGAGGGGACTCTTGAGCAGCTGGGGGCACTCATCATCAAGTTACACAAGAAAAGGGTAGAAATGCAAAAATCAGTGGGTGAAGCGGTTTGTCCCATAGGCTATCTTTAGCCTCGTGGACATTAAAATACATTTCTTTCTTTCTTTCTATTTTGTCGTCACCCACATGAAGAGAGGTGACTCCTTCAAATAGAGATGACTTTCCAATAGTGTCAACTTAATTAGCGATGGGCGACCGCTCTGGAGGTAACGGCTATGGAGGAAAAGGCTATGGAGGTAACGGTTATGGTGCCTATGGCCATGGAGAATCTAATCAAGGAGGCTGGGGTAAGGGAGGAACGGGATCTGCTGGGTTTGGTATTTACGGCAGAGGCTCCAATGGTATTGGGTTTGGAGGCAATGGATCGGGAAGTCGAAACCTGGGAGGAATGTGCTCGGGTGGTTGGGGGTTTGCAGAAGAGGGTTCGGGAGAATATGGGATTGACAGTAATGCTCAGGGAGGACGTAGACCAGCTAAGCTTAGCGATGGATCAAAAGGGTTTGGATATGGGAAACAGAATCAATGGTTAAATCCCATGGGAAAAGAAGCAGATCACAATCTAAGGAAGGCTTTTTAAAAGGATAGGCCGATTCAATACAGATGGCAACAAAACAGAAGAGAGGGCAGAGGCATGCTCAACTACCGAGTGGGATGGATTCCCCCATGAAAGCATACAATACAGAATGATGCCAGAAGATGGAATGGACGGGGCAGGGAGAACAGAGCACCCTTTAGATGGAAGCACGGTGGATCCTTCACACACCCACAAAATTTCACCTTTAAACAGATTGAAGGTAAATTTTGTCGCCCAAAAATTGATGGCACTGAGGGCACAGTTACAAAACCAGCAACGAACATCCCTTCAACGGGCATAAAGGTAGATGATCTCCCCACTATTAGAGCTACTTCTTTATTCATTAATAATGCACAGTGGAGTGAATCGGTTATCAGAATGCAAGAGAAGGCATTCTACATGAAGTGGATGGGCCCTTGGCCCTCCATAGAAAAAATTCAAAAATGGATAAAGAGTAACTGGGGTCATCGATTTGAAATCAAAACCCTAACTAATGAATTCCTTTTGATCATTAGTCCCTCACAAAAAGATAAGGAATGGATTCTAAGTAGTGGCCCCTATATCATGGACGGGAAAGGTATCTATATTAGAGATTGGAAACCAAACTTCAATCCTGATAAAGAAGTAGAAAATATTGCGGTGTGGTTGAAACTTCAGAACCTCCCATGGGAATACAAAGATGAGGAAACATTAAAAAGTATAGGGAATTGCTTAGGGACCTTTATCCAAGCTGAGGATGCAGTTGATGATAACGACCTATACATATACTCCAAAGTGCTGGTCAAGATTCAGAAATGCTATCAAATCCCCGACTATGTGGTTCTTGGGTCGGGACATGGTGAATGGAGATTAAAGATTGAGGTGGAGACTGCAGATACTAACCATGGGTCTTCAGAGGTAGCAAAAAAAGGAAAAAGATTGGAAATCCATAAATCCTTAGACTGGATCAAAGATATAGAAAGACAGAGAACAAGAATCCCGGATTGGTCTATAGGTTTTGAAGAAGAAATGATTGCTATACAAGTGCTAATGCACCAACCGCAATTAGTTACCCATCCGGAACTTTCCAGGGATTTGGAGGTGCAGAGGGAAAACAATACAGCCACTAATCATTATCAACATATGGATAGTCCAGAATCTACTCAAATTGTCAAAGAGACCCCTTTCTCACCAGATGAATGCCCTCCTATGAAGGAAGCCCCAATAGTTGGAGAGGCGGGTGAAGGAGATTTGATTGTGCCTGACTCATGGGAGGAAGTAACACACACCCCCAAAACCAAGAAATATGCAGCCACAGATAGAGGCTCCAAACTTGAATTGCCCTTTGAAGAGAACTGTTTGGCGGCTAAAGGAGATCAATTGACAACAGTGATGGATGAGTATGCTTCGGGCTTCTGCAAAGATATACAAATTACACCAATCAGAAATCTGGAATAAAGCATGAAGGACATGGATAACAATGAAGAGAACAGCTAGAACACAAAGTCAGAATATGGAACCCAGGAGGAAGAAGATGGTGAAGATAATTTAGGATTTAATGATCAAATTGCCATAGTGGAACAAAGAACTATTAGTCAAACTGAGTCAAAGATAAAGAAAGTAGATGTAAAAGAGAAACTACAAAGAGGGCGCAAATCAACTAAGGCTAAGCTTACCATGGCTGGAAATGCTTCAGATCAGTCAAAATTGCTAAGGTGGGGAAGAGGATATCCCTCTTCCCGAAAGCCATGAGGCTCTTATCATGGAATGTCAGGGGCTGCAATGCCCCTGACAAAAGGCGCTTGATCAAGAGATGTCTTGATCAAGCCCCACCAGATTTAGTCTTTTTTCAGGAAACAAAGCTTAGTGGGGATGGTATTTTACAGTTTAAAAGAAAATTTGGAAGATGGAATGGATTCTTTAGTGAAGCTGAAGGTGCTTCCGGGGGATTGGGAATCCTTTGGAAAGAATCAAGTGTAGAGATCACGGTTATTGAGGAAGGTAAACATTGGCAATTAATCAAGGTTCTTTCTTTCCAAATGAACACATGTTTTTTTGCTTTCAATATTTATGGCCCATGTAATCCGGCAGAGAAATTACAATTATGGACAAACCTAACGAGGAATATTAATAAGGTGAAGGATAACTTATTTGTGTTGGGAGGTGAGTTCAATGCAATTCTCTCCCCGACAGAGAAATTGGGAGGAAAAGGATGGATCAGACAGAGTCAAAAAGAATTTGCAGATTTTGTGGGCATTAATGAACTCCATGATGTAAACTTCCAAAATGGAACTTATACATAGACTAATAGAAGGATGGGATTCACAAACATTGCTGAAAAGTTAGACAGATTTCTGTTGTGTGGCAATTGGGTTAATACTAAATGGTTGGGTCAAGCGGAAATATTACCTATAACCGGATCTGACCACTTCCCAATTTGCTCAAGGCTACTGGAAGATGCATCTCTTGAAAGGGCACCATTTAGATTTGAAAAAATGTGGCTCCGAGAGGAAGGTCTCTTGACATTAATTAAGGAATGGTGGAAAAATGCCCCAAAACGATCTGGTAACTGTGCCTTTATATTCTTCAAAAAACTCCAATTTTTAAAGGAGAACCTTAAAATTTGGAATAGGGAAGTTTTTAAAGATATCTTTAAGGAAAAATTCAAACTGGAGAATGAATTGGCAGCTTTAAATGAAATCACAGCTCAAGGATGTATGGATAGTAACCTTTTCAATCAAGAAACTGAATTGAAGAAAAAATATAATGAAGTTTTAAATAGAGAAGAAGTTTTTTGGAGACAAAAATCAAGGGAGCTTTGGCTAAAGGAAGGGGACAGAAATACTAAGTTCTTTCATAATTCAGTCAAAGGAAGAAGAACTTTAAATAAGATATTTACAATAAAGGATGAACATGGTAATATTTTTGAAGGTGAACACATTAATAAAGTGATAGTAGACTATTTTTCAGGGATCTTTGCTAAACAACTAGGCATGGTGGAAATGGACAATAACCTTCTGGAAGTTATTCCTACTTTGGTAACAAATGAGCAGAATAGTATGCTTATGAAGACTATAAGTGAAGTTGAAGTTAAAAAGGCTCTTTTTGGTATGGGCAGTGATAAAGCCCCAGGTCCAGATGGATTTCCAGCTTTGTTCTTTCAAAAGGCATGGAACATTGTTGGGAAAGAATTAAGAGATGTGGTTGAGGAATCTAGAAGAGGTGGTTTCATATTCAAGGACTTTAATAACACCTTCCTAACTTTGATAACTAAGAAAGGGAAAAAAGAAACGCTTGCTGATTTTCGACCTATTGCCCTATGCAACACAGTGTATAAAGTAATTGCCAAGGTAATGGCAAACCGCTTGAAATTAGTACTACCTACATTAATTTCAGCAGAGCAAAGTGGATTTGCTCCAAGAAGATCAATTTATGAAGGAATTATAGTTGTGCATGAAGCCATCCATTCTACTAAATTGGGGAAATATTCAGGTATGATGATCAAACTAGACATCCAAAAAGTGTATGATAATGTTAATAGAGCCTTCTTATTAAAGGTGCTGCATAAATTTGGGTTTGATGATAGATGGTGTGAATGGGTATTGAGTTGCATTACTACTCCACGCTTCTCAATACTTATCAATGACAGCCCACAAGGTTTTTTTGAAACTACAACGGGCATTAGGCAAGGTGACCCTCTCTCACCATTTCTGTTCATTATTCTTGCTGAAGTCTTAGGCCAAGCAATCAAAGCAGCAGGGGATCGGGGAGAATGGAAAGGGATCAAGGTAGCCCGAGGGCTAGATCCAATTACACATCTCCAATTTGTCGATGATACTTACCTCATGGGGGAAGCTTCAGCAAGAGAGGCCAGAGCAATAAAGGCCACTCTAGATAAATACAGTATAGCCTCAGGTCAATTTATAAATTGGAACAAATTTGAGGTGTTCTTCTTCAACACCTCTATCCCTATTCAGCAACATGTGCTTAGAATATTAGGAATGAAGGCAGGGGCTCTACCAAACAGATATTTAGGAATACCACTCTTTGCTGGAACCTTTAAGGCAAACCTATGGAAAGACTTGGTAGACAGTTGTGTTAAACGGTTAGATAGTTGGAAAGATAAATGGCTCAACTATGCAGGACGGATTTTGATGTTACAATCAGTAATATCTGCAATCCCGATTTTCTCAATGAGCTGCTTAAAGATCCCCATTAAAGTTTTAAGATATATTGAACAAAGGATGAGGAAATTTTTTTGGAATGGTGGACAAGAGGATAAAATACCATTAGTAGCATGGGACACAATTTGTAAATCAAAGAAAAATGGTGGAGCTGGGATAAGAAGGTGGTAGTTAATTAATAAAGCCTTAGGGGCAAAACTTATATGGGAAATGTATACCAAACCATCAGAGTTATGGGTTAGAATCCTCAAGGCAAAATACTTGGACAACATGGAAGATATCAGGATACTCACTATTCAGAACCCCATCAGAGGATCAGCAATCTGGAACTTTATGTTAGAATGCAGGCCATTAATTTGTAACCACATTTCATGGCAGGTTGGTGATGGAAAAAATGCTGCATTTTGGGAAGATTCTTGGAACGGACACAGAGCTTTGACTAACATCGACAATTCTCTAGAATTGATGGTAAGCACAAAAAATTTATGGGGGGATAAAGTCCGAGATTATATGGAACAGTTACAAGGCCCTTTGGGACCACAATAGAAATGGAAAGAGATCAATATTGAAGGTGGGTATGAGAACAGCTGCAGGGATCTAAGAAGTAATCTCAATAATTGCCCACTTCAGTTAACAGAGACAAAAGACACGATTATTTGGAGTGCTGCTAAAAGTGGGAGATATTCAGCCAAATTGGGATATAATTTACTTGCAAATGAGGAAACTACAAATGAATGGCCTTATCGATTATGTTGGGATCAGGATTACTTGCAAAAAGCGGGAGCCTTTGCATGGTTAGCTATTCAAGGAAGGGTATTAACAGAGGAAAGAAGGAAAAAGTATGGTTTTATTGGACCATCAAGGTGCACTTTGTGTAATAATGCCATTGAAGATACAGATCACCTCTTTGCTCAGTGTGAGTTTACCCAACAATGCTGGGAAATGGTAAGAACAAAATTAAACTTTTTAGGGCCTATGCCAAGATCACTTATGGACATATTTAAAGGGTGGTGGGGAGATCAAAGGAAATCAACCTTCTCAAAAATTTGGATAGTTTGTCCCACAATTATTATATGGGAAATATGGAAGGAATGGAGTAGAAGAATCTTTCAGGATGTTTCTGAGCCACTAGAAAAGATCAAATGCAGGATAAACGCTTCCATACAGGAAGTTATGAGCTCGGCTGTAGGTAAGTTATATTCTAATATACTCTTTTCATCCTGGGACAAATATATACACAAACAATGGCTAGGAATAAAAGTCAGGTATAAGAATGATGGCAGTCATGGGGGAAACATTAAATTGAGTAGAAAAGATGTAAAATGGTTCCCCCCAGATATCGGGTGGACAAAAATAAACTTTGATGGGTCTTCGAAAGGAAACCCGGGGATCTCAAGAGTGGGGGCAGTAGCAAGAACTAGTGAAGGAAATTTGATAGCAGTGGCAGCTCAGAGGATAGGCTTTGGGATGGATAATATAGCTAAGGCACAGACTGCCTTACTGGCGGTTAAGCTAGGAAAAAGACTGGGGGTGGAAAGACTACATTTAGAAGGGGACTCCCAAATAATTATTGAAGCAATCAAGAAAGGACACTCCCAGACCTGGTCTATTAATGGTATAATTCGGGAAGTTGTAAACCTTCTCCAATCTTTAACGGAATTCAGAATAAGTCACACATTACGGGAGGGTAATGTAGAGGCTGACATAATCGCCAATTGGGCTACGACAGTTGCTAATAATCAAATCATAATTGAAGACTTTACTCAAATCCTTCCGGAAAATGATTAGATGACACACCCAACAGGGGTGATATAAAATTATGATTAAAGATGAGCATAACTAATAATTACCAAGAGAGGTAAGTGGCGGATTGAAAGGACAAGGATGACGGAAGCAGTTTACAGGAACTTTCAAAATGGGAATATCGAAGGACAAAAATTTATTACAGGAAGTGGTGGGGCAGGAGGTATATTCATGACAAAGCGTGGGAATGCAAAGCCGGCAGGCTTAAATAACGTGCTTGGCAAGATATTAACTCACAAAGGTAGAGTAATATATCCTCTGCTCGAAAACAAAAAAGTGAATATTGACAGAGGAAACAATGGAGGTGACTTTCTGTGTTGATTCCGATAAACAGATGAAAGCCTTTAAAGGCCCCGTGAGCTATGAGAGAGTTAAGGGCTTGATAAAAATCAAGTCGGTTAAAATGGTAGAGGCAGTGCTGGAGGTTATTGGAGAACAATTTCAGGGGCGAAGGATTAAGCGCCGAACAAATCTTGATGTAATTGTTATCATAGCATGGGGGCTCGAAATTGGCAAGGAGAGTGATGAAGTTGACCGGATTATCAGGGAGCTGTTTGAAGATGACATGCTAGGAGAGCTCGATTATCTGCTGGAATGGTCTATTCCGGGCATTAGGCAGGACTACTCTGAGTGTTTTGCGGAAGATGATGATGCACGCCACTATAGTTTGGTCCCCTTTCTTAGGTGGCGCCTGCAAGCAGACAAGCCCTTGATGATAAAATGTAATGACCCTCACCAATAGGATCACTAAAACACCCCAAATCTGAACTGTGGCAATTCGTCAAACAGTTGGCATGCACTGAAACGTTTTGCTTGCAATGATGTGTTTTCAATGTGTTTATTGTTT
>MU227205.1:1008239-1029462 GCA_018584345.1 Thuja plicata
GAAGTTACTAAGAACTTCTAGAAGCATCCAATTATTCTATTTACTTTTAGAAGTTACTAAGAACTTCTAGAAACATCCAATTATAAAAATCTCATTATAATGCACTTTATAATAAAATAACTTTATAAAATAAAAAGTGCAATCTCAACTTAAAATTATAACATGTAGGCCCAAAAATCGCATAAACTGAACGTAGGCTCAACTGCAACTGAATGTAGGCTCAACTGCAACTGAATGTAGGCTCAACTACAACTGAATGTAGGCTCAGACTGAATGTAGGCTCAAACTACCACTCTCCAAGAGCAATATACAACCAACTGATCTCCAAATGACCAACAAGATGACTCTCTTTACATCGCCACCAGTCTACGAGAGCCTGTGATAGACTGATCCGGCACGCCAAACAATGTCAGCCAAAATGGGGACATGACATAAAAAGGGCTAAGGCAGCCTAGTGCAAAGTAAAGGAGGAAATGGAGGCGCAAAAGCGTTTGGAGGAGGAACAGATGCTACTATTAGTTATTGTGGTGCCGAAGAAGAAACGCTCTCAAAATGGGCAAAAAAGGAGGAACTTTGCATAAGCAAAGTATAAGGTAATCCAAAAATTTTGAATATCAGAGATTTTTTGGAATTTTGAAATCGACCCTATGCAGAAAATGTAGCCGAAAAAGGGCTTCAAGGAAAGAAGAGACAAAGCAGATCAAGCTTCAAGGCCACGGTGTGAAGAGAAGAAAGAATCGGTTGGATGATGCTAAGTGTGGCATAGGAAACCCTTTCCCTCCTTTGTAAATAGTTATGCTAGTTGCAGGCCATGGGCCATAATATGTGATGTTTCAGGATAGTATATGAACTATAGTTCTTGCTGAAGTTAGTGAAGAATAGTATAGAAGTAATTATAAAGGAGCAGAGACTCCTAGGTAGTTTTTTCATAGCAAGCTGATTTACTGTTAAAAGATGCATATGTAATCTCGTTTGATAATCAATAAAAATACTCATTATTACCGACCAAAAAAAAAAACAATATACTTTTTATTTTTATTGTAACTTTTGTCAACACTATGATAGTTAATGATATCAATCAACCTCTATACGATTTCATCTTGTTGACAGGCATCTACACAGGTGTTGATAATTGATAAATATAGATATATCTTACGCTAAGGCTGTGAACACTCATACTATAACTTCATTGAAAGTGTATGCAATGAATGTAGTGGCCTTCGATCCAGACTCTAGCAGATGCAGCCTCCCACTTCCATCTTATGTGGCTTCTTGAAGTTGCCAATATTTCTTCAAATATCCGTTCTCCAATATCTATTGCTTGAACAATGGATAATACTAATAACACCCTTTTAAGTTGTGGATCAATCATCCCCTGGTATTGGTGTATATGGGTAATATTTACGACACTTAAGATTCAATCACAATATCAACTTTATTTGCTCCTCTTCTTGGAATTTACAATGTCAATGGATTAACACTTCCAACTAAACTTCAAATCAACCACTTTGTATAATTCATATAATACTACCGCTGAGACCAAGGATGAACCAACAACAGAGCATATGTCTCCAGTGGCCAGTGAATAAAACATTAAACCAAAAGTGTGCCCCCCTTTGTGTAATGTAATCCCCACTATATAGATTCGTACCAGGAAGAGAGAAACAAATCTTCCATAGGAGTTGTGACTGATTACTTAGTCGCTCCTAATGAATTTATTATTATATTATATATATTTAATTATTATGATATCAAATAAATATATTTTTAAATATATAATATAATAGCGATAACATAACAAATATATGTGATAACATAACAAATATATGAATGTATATAATATTTGTATATGATTGTTTATTTAATATTTTAGTATTTTAGTTTTATTATTAATTATTATAATATTATTTTTTGGGGTAAACACTTTGACTTGGAGCTATGAACCTGTGAGGTCACAAATGGGGGACCTCGTCCCCAATGGGATTTTGATGGGAAGAACAACAACACAAAAACTTAACCATCACAACATGTCAACATTGGCATATTATTATGATATATTGTTAATTATTATTTTATTAATAAATATTATATTATTATTATATAATCTATTAATAATATATTAATATTTTTATATATTGTTAATTATCATTTTATATTATTATTATTTATCCATTAAACTATATATGTGTGTGTGTTCATTTTTATAATTCAATTTTATCAACTTAATTATAATTATGTATGTTTTATTATTATTATAATTTTATTATTTATTTGATCTTTTTTTTTTAACTCATTATTATTATACTTCATCCTGGCAGCCTAGAAGCATGAATTAAGATTAGAATGTCACATGGTATCATATAAACAACAAAAATACCATAAACTTGTAATCATATATCTATGTTAAGTCCAATAAATTTGAAATTAAATTATATTATTAAATATTATAGTCAAATGTATTAGTTATTAAAATTAAATAATATAATATGTAATTTAAAAAAAAATTGTATTGAAAATAAGGAGATCATTACAAAATTACCGAATAAGGTTCACAGTATCAAGAACACAACAAAGAGGCAGTGCCTCAATCGAGAGTATAAAAAATATACAAGTTTCATGGTAACATAGAAACGAAACAGAAATCTAGTAGAGCAGATCGTCAAAAATGTCCACCCAAGCAGTCCATCCCATTGTGCCCTCCATCCAAACGATATTTTTCTTTTTTTGCACCTGGTGGAGCAAGAAGATCATGTTGTCCGAAGCAAACTTGTTTTTCTTCAGCTCCTTGTTGAGTTGTTTGATGGTTTGCTCAAAGAAGTGTAAGTTGTCCATATGGTTCCTCCAGGCCTGTCCATCTTTGAGCTCATAGGCAAAGAAGGTGGCATATCCATGTTTCAGCAATCTTTTGAATTTTTCTTTTTCAACCCTCAGTAATCTGCACCTGTAAGAAAATTTTAAAAAACGTGAGACTTTTGAAAGACTCAGTAAGAACACTGGGCGTGTTTTCAAACCTTTCCTCATTCCTGCACTTCCAGATCTGCCAAAGAATATTAGAAGAAAGAATATCCCAAAACAAGTTAATATCCTTTTTAACACCATTAATATGACTAGTAATGATTTTGAAAACATTAATGTCTCTAGGAAGAGTAAAACCAAACATGAGCTAGATTTATTTGGCAAAGCTGCAATAAAAAAAATGTCTTCCGGTTTCAAGAAGCTAGCAAATATTACAGTATTGGGTCGTAGTGAAGTCCTTTCTAATAGGGAGTCTATCAAGAGTCAAGAGCCATTTAAAACATTTGATTTTAGGGTCAATGGGGCTTTTCCATAACCTCCCAAAGTGCTTCTTCCAGGCGGGGATGTCAAGATTAGAGTACCAAAGTTTATTGATATGGCCCATGATGGAGTCATTATACCCAATAACACCATAAATGTTTTTGGCTTTGATCTTGGTTATAATGGCTCCATCAGGCCATTTTGCCTTTAAAATTCTATCAAAGTCAATATGACAACAGGTGGGAAGATCCCTACAAGTATTAGAGATCAGATTGTAAGTTCTTTTCTGAGACAGAGGGATGTTAAATTTGTGCCTTAATTCATCCCAACTAAGAAGACTGTCATGCTCAAAGAGATCAATGAATTGAGAGATGCCCATCTTATGCCAATACTTGGCAGAACATCCTTGGGAAAGGGCAAGGGGTTTACCAGAAGATTCCAAGTTCCACCAAATGGACCTTTCACCAAATAGCTGATTATCATCATGGAAAGACTTATCAGTCACATAATTTCTGACCTTGCTCCAGGCTTTCCAAATGGATTTGAAGACAGCCGAGCCTTGGACCCCAACAGGAAAGGACCCGAAGATCAAGTCATTAAGAGGTAAATTTTTCCAGGACCTAGCATTCATTGGGAAGCCCCTTTCAATAGTATTCGTAACAAGAACTTTCCAAGGATCATACCCAGCTAAGGAGTGAAAGATCCATTTGGCATCCAGGGTTATCCCCATAGTTTTAATATCTTTCAGACCCAGCCCCCCAAGGAGTTTGTCCGTATGACACCAATCCCATTTAACCGCATGGAGCTTTTTGTTTCCTTTGCCATCCGACCACAGGTAATTCCTTATGGCCTTTTGAATTTCTAAGATTTGGTAATTGCTGAACATCCAAGCTGAAGAGTAATAAATGTTGTAAGAAGACAGAATTTTTTGACAGACTTGAATTCTACCAGCAAACGATAGAGACCTATTGCGCCATTTATTCCTTAACCCAAAGCCACATTTCTTTGAGTGAAGGTTCAACAGAGAAGGGTATGCCTAGATACCTGACTATTTTGTGAGGACCCCCCCACTGATAGTTAAATTTATTAAACCAGGCTGGCGGTTGTTCATCCCACCCGAGACATATGGATTTAGAATGGGATAGAGAGGCCCCAGAGATAGTGCAGAAGATCTTGAGTTTATCTTGCAGGCTTTCAAAAAAAATTTCAGAAGACTCATGGAAGATGGCAGTGTCATCTGCAAATTGGAAGTTAATAAGGTCGGAATTATCAGGAAGGGAAATACCCTTAACCGAGGGAGATATGGAGTTGTCTCTAAGAATGTAGTACAGGGCATCTGCAGCAATAGCAAAGAGGGAGGGAGCCAAAGGACAACCTTGTCTGATGGAACGACCAAGGGGAAAAGCTTCAGAAAGGGATCCATTGATGTCAACCTGAGCATGAGCATCCTTCAGAAGGACTTTGACCGCATTACAGAAGAAGAGAGGAAAACCAAAAGCTTCCAAAATCATGGAGATGAAACTCCACTCCACTCTGTCATAGGCCTTCTCGAAGTCCAAAAGAAACATAGCAGAGTTATGTTGGGAGTGCTGAGCCCAGTTTAGGGCTTCCCAGCTGGTGATTAAATTTTCGAGAATGTATCTGCCTTTTATGAAACCAGTTTGGGTAGAGCAAACAAACTTGGGTAAAATATTCTCAATTCTAATGGCTAAAATTTTGGCAAAGATCTTATAAGAGATTTAAAAGAGTAATAGGTCTCCAATTTTTGAGCAGGGCCTTATCACCATCCTTAGGAAGAAGTTTGATGATGCCACTATTGATGGGGCTGCCTAAAGTACCCGTAGTTAAGGCCTCACTGTAGATATCATGGAGGTCTTCGCAAATCCATTTCCTGTTGGCCTTGTAGAACTCAACAAGAAGCCCATCAGGACCAGGAGTTTTGTCATTTTTAAGTTTATTAATAGCATTCTCAATTTCCTCCATGGTGATCTCTTTACTAAGCAAGGAGGCATCCATGGTGGAGATCCTTTTAGGGATTAAGGTTCTGCAACGGTCTCTGAGGGCATTGGCTTCCTTAGAGTCCTTAGAAGTGAAAAGGGTTTTGTAATACTCAGCAAAGGCTTGTTTAATGCTTTTGATATCAGTGATTTCTTGATTATCCACAATAATTCTATTAATAGTCTCATTAGAGTGTTTTTGTTTAATGAGATTGAAGAAGAACTTAGACCCCCTATCTCCAGCTTGTAACCAGTGGGCCCGAGATGTAATTTTGGCACCTTTGATCTTAACTTGTTGATGATGCCTAAGGGCCTCTCTGGCACTAGCCACCACAGGGATAAGAGAGTCATCCAAGGGGCTGGCCTAGATATCACTTTCAGCTTCTAAGAGTTTATCATAAAGCAACTTCTCAAAGAACCTGAAGTCTTTAGCTTTTTTTTTTACCAAGAGTTTTCAATAAGTTCTGCCACGCAACAATGTTCAAATTCCAACGGTCGGAATGAGAAAAGGAAGGATATTGATTTTTGTTAATCAACTTAATGAGGTTGATAGCCACAAGGATGTCCTCATCACCAAGAAGGCTAGTGTTAAGACAAAATTTAGGGTTGGAGGCTTGAGTGGGGGCAGGGTAATTATTAAATTTAACCGAGACAGAGATCGGATGGTGGTTAGAAAGGGAGGTGGGGGTGACCAAAATAACATTGCCAAATTTATCAGGCAAAACTGAGAAGAAGTTTTTGTCAACATAAAAGCGGTCAAGTCTGGAATAGATTCTTGACTGACCATGCTGGAAGTTGCACCAAGTATACCATAAACCGGGATTGGTATCCTTGTTACCAGATAGGGGGTCGAAGAGCCATTTGTCCTGCTTCAACCTATCCCATTCAAACTTTTCAGAGTCTCTCCAACCAAATGGAAGGCCACCAACTTTATCCTCTTGGTTTTCAACCATATTAAAGTCTCCAACAAACCACGGTATGTTGGGGAGGGAAGCTAACCAGGCCCAGAGCTGCGATCTTTCTCTGTGGTCATTAGAAGCATATATGGAACAAATGCCAAATCCCATATTATTAAAATTAAGAGTAAGCCACAGGGCTCTATTAGATGGGGAGATTCCCGTAGCAGTGATATAGATTTCCCATTTAGGATTAATCAAAATAGCCACTCCCCCACGACCTTGCGGGTGATTAGTAAACAGTTTAATAGCATCTTTCCAAAGAAATTTAAGATTGGATTCAAGATTGAATCCGATGGTTTTGATTTCTTGCAGCATCAGAATGTCAATGTTTTTAATCGTCTCCATAAATCGTTTGATAATGAATTTCCTATCCCGGGATTCAAGACCCCTGATGTTCCATGAGATGCAATTCATGAGGAAACCTCAGTGGGGGGAGAATCACTAATAACCGCGACCTCTTCAATAGGGATCATAATAGCAGAGGAGTTTCCTCCCTATTTTTTAGCAGAGGGATTTTTGTTCTTGGATCCCAAAGGCCTTCCTCTCTTTTTGGAAGAGGGAAGTCCATTCTTGACATCAAGATCATCATCCGAAAGGGTAGGAGAGATTAGGTCAAGACTCAAGAACGGGTTGGGGGTTTCTATAGTCATAGGGTTGCAGGAACCATTAGCTGGGATGACCTCAACCACAAAATCATCAGTGATTTCTTTAAAAACCTTAGGGTGGTGGAAAGGGGTAGTAGAGTCATCATTCGGCGGGTCCAACATGTTTGGTTCAGAAGACGGTGAGTCATAATGAGGTGAAAGAGTGCGAGCAACAACAGGTTTAAGGCCGACGGGAGGGTGAATAGGAAAAGGGGCTTGAACAGAGGAAGAACCGCCAAGCCCATTATTCTTTTTTTTCCTCCTTTTAGTGACGGCTTGAAAACCATCGGTGCTATCAACATTACAGACAGGAGCCGATTGTGGTTCAATGGAAGGAGGTTGAGAGAGAGAGGTAGCAGCAGGGGAGGCAGTGAAAATGGGAGAAGCGGTGGTGGGTTCATTCAATGGCGGAAGGTTGGCTCGGCGAGGGTTCAATATTAGGTTTGGTTTTGCTTTCGGAAGCAAGAGGATGTGTCTATTTATTCAAAGAAAGATTTCTTTTGAGAATAGGGCAATCTTTTCTAAGATGACCCTCTTTTCTGCAAAGAAAGCAAGCGTTTAAGCCTCCTAGAACTTCAATAGGGCAGGCATAATTATAGTTCGCAATGTTAATCCTGATATCTTTCGGGATTTCTCTTCCAGGGTTAAGGGAAATTAAAATCCGCGCATCCATGTGAGGCACAAGCCTGACCGTTTCATCCATGCGGACGAATTTCCCAATCGGTTCCATGAGTTGAGGCAAAAAACGCCATAAGAAGGTGG
This sequence comes from Thuja plicata, assembly GCA_018584345.1. Lineage (NCBI taxonomy): Eukaryota > Viridiplantae > Streptophyta > Pinopsida > Cupressales > Cupressaceae > Thuja > Thuja plicata. Next base: position 1,015,878 of record MU227205.1, read on the forward strand.
GATCTGCTTAACTAAAATCCACCTTAGGGCCGAAAGGGCCAAGACTTCCTCATGAATGGCCTCAGGAGTCCATGCTAGGGCTCGAAACAAAGTGTTTCCGATAGTCCAGTATTGTCTTTTAAGAATAGCTTCCTGCGATTTGTGATTATTGAAAAAAATAACAAATAAACCCTTCTGAATTTGTCTACAGAAAGAGATGATAGCCCAATTTAAGATTTCAAAAATTGTGGAACCAGTCGTCTAAGAATTTCCTAGGCGGACATTTATCAACTTCCACAGCCGAAAAGAAAATAGCCAAGTTTTTTAACCTACTCTTTTCTTTCATGATTTCAATTAGCATTTCAGGGTTTGGAGAAACAGAAAAAGATTGGAAAGCATTCCCACGATCCTTACCAGGTTTCTCGGCTTCATTGGAGTCAAACTGAAATTTAGCACTGGCGTCAATGGCAAATGGGGTCTAGGCGACAGCTTTGGAGAACGATTTTGGTTTCTCCAAAAGCGCTTCATGGTAAATACCAGCGGTCGCATTAATGGTGTCAGACTCCATAGGAGTCTTCATTAATGGTGAGGGTGAGTTGGTAAGTACATTTTCTGCCAGGCGGCAAAGAGATGAAGGCGAAGATGACATACCTAAACCATTACACAAGGAAGGAACACACCTGGCAGATGAAGAGGACGGGAGCAGATCAGCGCGCTTTCCAACGATGCCAGCAACTAGCATATATATATAATAAAAATTACTAAAAATATAATATGGATAGTTTTTTTAATATTGATAAAATATTTACAATTTAAAAATAAAAAATTTAATTGAAAATAAATATATGATTAAAATTATTTATATATATAGATAGAGAGAGATTATTAATGTAGAAAAAGTCATTGGGCATAAATTTAAATGACAAAATTTTTATGGATGAAGGTTCTTCAATTCATTATACGAAATGTAATACACCTCTAGACATACTAATATAATAAAAACTATTAACCTACCCATTAAACCTATGGTTCCAATCGCTAGTTTATATTAGCCTAACAATGATTTGAGTTAACTTGTTAAAGTTATCGTTCACATTAAACCTATAGTTCCAATTGTTATTTCCTTGTGAGATCATGCCAACGCCTATGCCTTTAATACGGGAACAAAAGCATCTAAAATTCCATTGTCTTCGATGCATATTTTGATGTTGCCTATAATATATGCAGAAAATTGATGTAAAATATGCATATATTATGCAGAATTCCTTCAAATGTGTATACATAAAAATTTGACACGCCCATGACTCCATCTTAATAGCCACACTTCCACAAGCGAACCACAAAACGAACCCAAACCAGACTTGGATCCAGCCATTAACCCCCCTAACCCGGTAATGTAGATTAAAAATGATATTGTTTTTGAGTGATTGTTCAGTGTGTCCAAATGTGACATTTTTAGGAATTCAACTACACTTTAAAATTGTTTTGGGCATTTCAGGTCTCCAGTGGACCCCTCATCAGGGAATTATTTGAAAGTATCCAAAATTCATAATAAAAAAAGAAGAATATCACATAGATTCATGAAGTTGTAGGAAATGCATAACTAGCTCAAATCCCACTTGGTGTTTCCTTGCTTGATATTTACATGCACATGATGTCTACCAATTATAGACCAATTGTGCTTTTTTCTTAGTATCAAATTATTAATAAATATGGATCTCTGTCCTATTGACTTGACCTGCTACCTACCTTTTTTTACTAGGCAATTCTTACCTTTCCTTTGTTTCCTTTTGAAACTGGAAAGCTATCCTATTAAGTAATGCCTACTACCTACCTCGTCATAGACAACAGTTGTGTAGATAAAAGAGAGATGCCAAAATTTGACCACTTAGAGAAAAATAAATGAAAAAAGTCCTAACCCAAATGATGCTTGTTCTCCAAAACTGATGTCCTTATTAGTGTTTGTTATTGATGTCATTATCAGCATGACTTTGTCAATGTCACTGCTTGTGTTTTTTCATTACCCACAATAATTTTGTCCACCTTGACCTTTGTAAGTATAGTTTTACTTGTGCTTATGTCACCATTAGATCGGCAGCCTGATTATCATAAGAAAATTATTAGTTAGGACTAATGTCTCTTGAATTTAATCTTGGCCAAATTTTCTGTTATATATCTAGTCTTCCATTAAATGCAGAGAAGCTCTTGTTATGGAAATAGTTCGTCCAGAGACAGAACAAAGTGCTTGTTACAGAAGAAGCCCAACTAGTGCAGAGGCAATTCTTAAGTACGGGCATGCCTGCTAAAACACCCTAATAGGGGAACAATATAGCCATCACAGACCTTCTAAATAGACTTTTATCCAATGTCTGCACTTTTTATGTCTGCTATAGTCTATTAATTTCCAGTGACCCACACCTGAACTCACTCCTACACTTTAATCCTATGGACAAGGATTCTCTTTAGTGCCTCCTAGTGATCATAAAGAGCTATGCCACTAGGAAATCAAAAATAAAATCAAACTAAAAGAAACATGGCCATCTCTACAACCTTTCACTAAAACATATCGTTACCCCTGTAAGCCTCCTTGTAACTCTCAATAAATTCTAAAGACAAGCCTAGCAGAGTCCATTTTATTGAACATATAATATACTGTCCCAATTTCCTCAAACCAAATTTGTACATTTTTCATAAAGATGCTTTACAGACATTTTGTCAAACATTTCTAAGCCTGTGGGAATTCTGTTTACTATTACTAGGAAGGTTTTATTGGAAAGTTTAGAACATTATCTCCACCAAAACTCATTCAAGCTTCATTGGTGTGATGGAACATTACATCAAACAGTAGCCATACATGCTATATGTCTAGAAATTAAGGAATTTGAATATTACAATTTGCTGGTTTGAGAAACAAAGTACAGAATATGTCTTATTTTGTTTTCCTGACCTATTTGGAATAAATGTGTCAACCTTCAATGTGCAGTTTTAAGCAGGTTGCTGCAGTCTCAGGGCACTAGATCATTTCAAACCCCAATATCACACCATACAGCTTGTAAGCAACTCCTAAAGCCAGCGCCAGCAATAGGACATGCTCACTAAATGATTCGATCACTCTAATTCTGCCACATCCATGAACCTTGAGTATACCTTTCAACTTTAAATTTGGAGAGAATTAATAATTTATAATTTGCCTACAAACCTCCACCAAATTATTTAATCTTCAATCGTTTGGCATCTACGTGAAACCTGTGCAATTCCACCTCCAAATCAGCTAGGGTAGATGTCTCACCACTCAAACCATTTCCCTTAGGGTTTTCATCATAGGTTTGCTTCAAGTTTCCACAAAGAAAATAGAATCAAGCATATGCAAATGAACTTCCAATTCACCTTTTATATTTTCCCCATAGAACATTCCAGAATGTACTTTTTTTTATTCTCGACTTAGAATAAATCAATAAGGCACTTTTATAAAGTGAATTTATAAGATTTGTCCTTTTAAATCACTTTAGTCACCATTTCAAATTAATTAAAATAAAGCCATCCAGAAAATTACTTTATTGGACTTTATTTAATTAATTAAATTATTATCTAACAAAGCCCTAAATTAGCCTATGGAAAGAAAATAGGCTAAAAGGGACACTTTCATCTATGCAGAAGGGGACATTATAGAACTTGAATAACTCCATTGAATTTATTTACCAAAAATGGATTCTAAAGTTTGATGTGGTTTGCCTGATTATTTTTGTTAATGTTATAGCTTCGGTCAGATCTATAATGAACATACGAAGTTGATATTCATGTAATAATATTTTTTATTTTTTTTTGTTCGGTAATAGTTTGTATTATTAATATATAAAGAGAGAGTTTACAATGTATTTGCTATTAAAACATTTTAATAGCCCCCCATTACAAGATTTCAAAACATCGTCCTTAATCCCTTTTAACCCAAAAAAGATGACATGCAATTATAACATGTTGCATGACGTCATCATTACAACTTTCAAAACAGACATATCTGCTTGAATTTACGATAGCCCACGTAAGCCATAAACCCTAAAACGGCCATTCGAACCAGAGCTTTAGCCTTCCATCTGATCATCATCGTTGTCGAGGGAACCAGGTTTGTTTTCTATTCCACTTTGCATAGTCGTAGAACTTGACGCTGCACCAATGTGGTTTCAAAAAACACCATAGACGGTGAACTGCAGATATTATCATTGCCTTTCACAAAAAACCAGCCTTACCAAAATCTTCTTCTTTCAAAATTCGGTGTTTTATGGGAAAGCTCCTTGCATTATCCGGTGTGCTCGAGTGCCCTGAGTTCTTTCCTTTCTTGGAAAGATGGTTGGAACTACTGGTCGTGGGTAGAGGGCATTATAATTTTGAATGCCTGTCTTCAAATTGTTCCACACCTGCTTCCTTTCCCTCAGATAGTTATGCTATTCCGCTCCCTCTGGCCACTGTAGGAAGGGTCGAATTCCTTTAATTATGCCCTCTTCGTCATTCTGAAAACACTCACTAGAATTAAAAGCCCACCCTGAATGTGCCCACTCTAACAGGTGGTCTAAATTTGGAATGAGATCCTCTGCAAACAGAGAGTTCATCACTCACTTCACAGTCCTTTCATGTTCTCCTAGCTCCAAACCCCACGCCATAATCATAGCGGCAATGTCGACCTGCAACTTCCATCTATCTGAATTTTCATGGAAGTAAGGCCCCAGGGTTTGTTGGAATGCTGCCACCACCTCCGGTGTTGGGCACTTAATCAGTAGCTTCACACGATGATCCTCGACTGGGCCAAAAATGCCCTTATGCTGCCGCTTGGTAGGGAAAGTAAAGCGTGGCTCCATCTCCCTAGCTCTCTGTTTCCTGCAAATTCCACCTTAAACTCGGCTCATTCTGTTTTGAAAGCCTTTTGAACAGGGCATCACCTTTTATTACGCCAATCCTTTAGATTTGCAATTAATTCACAATCGCCCATAATGAGCTCGACATGTGTGATGACAGATTACACACCTTACCTTGCCCGCGAAACGACATTCCTTGCCATCACATTACCACTTGCTGACATTTCATTAATAGAAGGATCATCTTACTAATCATATCTCGATTATGTAATCCTCAGCACGTTCCTTTTAGTTCTGTTTTTTCTTTTTAATTGTTTTTATAACTTTTCCTCTCCGATGCTCAAAACATGATTGGCCATTTTGTGAATATTTAAACCGTAAATTTGAAGTATGTGTTTAACCTCTTAAACTCCTGTTGGGGGTGTCTCCTCAATCCATACTTCATTTATCACTGCTAATTCAAGGGCTTGTTTGGAAAGCAAATCAGCCTCCATATTACCCTCTCTCCTTATGTGTGTTATTTTAAAATCCTCAAAGGTTTTGAGGATGTCACTGATAGGGTCAATTTTATTATATTAAAATTTCAAGTGCCTCTCAACTATCCACATTTGAGCAGACATATTCGAGGAAGTAGTGGATACTTCTCCTTCATCATATATATAATTCTAAGCACTAGTAGATAGCATCAATTCTGGTAATATACCGCTGTGATGAGTCTGATGATACATATCAAGGGAAGGTGTCAAAGACATTGATTATGAGGCTGGAAGAATCGTAACGGAGTTGAGATAGAAGACTAATACTTCATTATCACTGTGATATGGGCTTTCGTCACTAGTAAATTGTCAGAAATGGTCAAAGGCTCTGTTTGGATGTTCAAACAATTGGGTATAAAAATGAACAGAGACATATATGAAAGGATACGGGGACGTCACATATATGTGATTATCGTTTGGTGTAGTTTCATACGCATTGACAGGTCTATCACCGTATAATATATGAAGCAAACATCATTTGTGATGAATATTGGGGCTTTCCATCATGAGTATCTCGCAAGGACATAAGATTGCTTCTGCAAACTGCAAAGGGAGTGAGCTTAACCGGCAACGTGGTGATAGTGGCACAGAACGGTAGCTGGAATTACACTAGCATTATTGCTGTCCTCAATGCTTTTGCCAATGAAAGCTCATACAGGTCCAAACTGCAGACCTTCGCATTGTTGGGGATTGACACGATGCCACTTCAGTGCGATGAGCATGGAGTTCATAAAAAATATTCAGGGAAGGGAATCAACAGAGCACCTGTGACAACTTCAACAGACTCACTACGACTGATTGACAGTAATTGTGAGATTCGATAGTAGAGGTATTTACGAACAGTGAGCAAGGTCTGCGAACTATCATGGTAAAAAGTCAAGGAAGACATATAAAGGCAAAAGTCAAGGAAAATGACGATTGCCATCTATGACAGTAATGATTGTATTGAGTGATAGAGTATGTTGTTTGTCTGGAAACAATGATAAGTCCCCTGACAATAAACGCCTACATGACATATTGGCAAGTTGGGGATACACCAGTGGAGCTCCCTTGTAACATAGATTACTAAGACAACAATGTAATTATAATACAATTTTTTTTATAGCAAGCAGCGATAGGACAAACACAAATGAAAATGATATGTCTAGAAGCAATATATATAACCAGCGATCATGATGGAGGTCGAATTCATGAAATAAACATTACAGTGATTAAGTTATTGAAACCATTTCTATAACGATCATGAAACTACAATGATCATGTCTACATTGATCAAAATTATGGAGATCATTAATGATATCCACAGTAACAGGAATTCTCAGAGAACAACGTATGATTTATAATTTATACAAAGCAATCTCGCATTAAAGCTCTTCGATTAAGGACAATGATTGGAAATTAAGCAAATGAATAATTGAGGAGACTATTGTCAAATTTAATGCGATACCTTCTGATGTTGTATTGCGAGGTATTAAAACGGTGACTTGATAAGAGCGATGATACTAATATTCTTATATTTTTTTCGCTCCAATAATTGTAATGTTAGGCAAGCATATTATAATGAGTTCCGCATACAATTGAAGGCATGATAGTGATTCCAAGGTAGCGGTTTGTTTATCGTTTGCAAGAAAAACGTTGATATAAGGTACCAAGATATCAATACTATGTTGATGCCACCATACTTCTAATGTTCGGCGATTGCTTTATATTAAGTCACGCATACAATTGAAGGTGTGAATTCTTCCAATATCGAAGACCTGGATATTATTGGGGGACATGCATGATGTCATGTATCTTCATTCTAGGATGGATACTATTGGGGGCAACAAATCATTATTCGAGAATGCTGGTGCCTGAGCCAAGTGGAAATCATTGTTTTTCCAAACTGAACCAAGATCCATGATTAGAGACAACTTAGTTGTAGAGAGAACAGGTATCAACCACCGTGCTTGATACTACATAAAGCGGTTCTCATATACAGGAACGTTGGTTACAAAATATGGGAATGCATGGAAATCTAAGTCGTTGGAGCTTGCTTGTACATGACTTATGGCTTTACCCCACTTATGAAAGTTTCAAGTCATTTATGAAATTGTCATCAAAACAAGTGGGGTAAAGTTAATTTGGATGGCTTGAGTTTTATCTGTTTTGTTCATTGAAATTTTATGTGCCAAGATAACCATTATTTTTCAGTTTGGCAAGTCATTCAAGAGTTCAAGTTGTGTGACTACGGTTTTACTTTGTAAACAATGTGCATGTCAGATAGAGCATCTATCTTGATTGATTACTTAGTTTGTTGTTGCCATGTTAGATTTGTCTTTGTAACCTTTGGTTTAAAAGCCAAGCCTGTAATATAGCCTCTAATAATGCCCCTGTCCAGATTATAATTGAAAGAACTGTAGAAAAAAAGTTTCCTTTATTGGCCCAAAACATGTCAACTTGTTATTGATGAATTAGTTCTTGTATTGATTTTTTTCTTCATTTCTTACACTTCCCCTCATGCACTGATCCAGAGACATCACATAACATGCAGAGATTCAGTACATCATCAGGAATGTGTAGCTCTGGATCTAATGAAGGAACATGGGCATTTAAGAATTTATGGCTGGCTGTTCAGCAGCGAGAGGTATGAAGCTAGAAAATTTAGATTCTTTTTAATGACATGACTTACCATTTCAACACAGTATTTTTAAAGTAGATGTCAAGATGACAATTTGGCTCACTGTTCTTTTAGATTGTTGTGCTGGTTGGTGGAGAAAAGGCTGGAAAAAGCACACTGCTGAATTGCCTTGGAAGACAATGTCCAATTACATATGGCGATGCTATAGTTTGTGGTAATAGTGTACGTTATAATTACTGGGCACAACAAAACGTCATTGGCTTTTGCCCTCAGCAAGCGGTCAGTACTTAACCTGCATATTCTGTTTACTTTTGATCTGTGTATGCTAAAACTTTACCCTTAAAATAAGGGTACCGAGAAATGTTACCATTTGCTTGCTGGATGCAATTGATGTACCAGGAGAACATTTAAAATGGTTTCTTACATTTTGTCGTAAAAAATGAAAAGAACAATTATTCAGAACTCAAAAATGACATCTGAAACTATTTTATGCTTGATGTAGTTGGTATACCCAGCATTGACTGTACGAGAACACCTGAAACTATTTGCTTCATTGAAGGGCCTAGCAAATCACAACATACCAGTTGAAGCAATCCTCAATGCGTTGAATTTAACAGGTAAATAATGTTAAGCAATATTTCATGTTTAGGTTATCTAAACCCTATAATCTTTTAGGTTTGAACCATATTTTGAGGTCATTTTCTAGTCTCTTGCACTTTTCACTTCCTTCTAGTTTCAAGATTGCTTATGAAGTTTAGCATCTTTTATTTGATAGCTTGGTACGTACTCTTAAAAATCTGTGTTTTTTTTTCCCACAAAACCAGAGGAGGCTGACAAAAGACTAGGACATTGTAAACCATCTATCCATAGTAAACTAGCCATTGCTACAGCAATGCTTGGAGATCCAAATATTTTGCTACTGGATGAACCAACTTGTGGTAAGAGTTTGAAATCTGGAATTTTTCTTCCGACTTTATCTATTGAACTGGTAACATGCTTTATGCAGGAAGTTTTAGTACATGTAGGACTCGCAGCTTCTAGTGTGCTGTCTTTCTGAAGTTGAAGGCTGTTTTGTCAAATTTCATCCTGAACTTGTGGTATCACTCGATATTTTTTTAATTGATAAATTTCTGCATAGGACTTGACACGGCTTGCAAGCGGAAGATATGGACATACATTGCAGCTCAATCTAGTTCCCATGCAACCTTAATTTGCACTCAATCATCTGAAGAGGCTGAAGCACTTGGGTAGGTGTCCTGGATGCATTAAGCTTCTCCAGTTAATGTTTTAGATGATGAATAATTAAATTTAAGTGTGTTCCATTATATTTTTTAAATTTCAGGAAAAGAGTTGGTATACTTGTCAAGGGCCAGCTCAAATGTCTTGCTGCACCACAAGAGCTGAAACGACGATATGGATCTGCATATTCTCTGGTAGTCATGGGTGAAACAGACAAGATGGAAGCTATCAATAATTTTGTTTCTACTTTATTCCCTCTCTCAGAAAATGAGAGAAGCCATGAAGACAATAGTTGCAGTCCTGTAATTGGACAGTGGAGACAAAAAAGATTTCAAATCCAAATAAGAAACTTGTCTGAATTAGCCATGCTTTTACATGAATTGGAAATGAAGCGCCATACTTTTGGAATCAAAGAATATGTTGTAAGCCAACCAACATTGCAGCAAGTTTTCCATAGAATTATTCATGCAAGTGAAGGTAGTGATCACACTTAAGAAAGCATCATTCCTTCTGCATTTCAACAATGGGGAAATATGCACCCAAAATCCTGTTTTAGTTTAAAGAATTGTAACTGATTAGCTTCATGGCATTTTGTTTCTTGATGTCGGAAGCAATACAAACTTCCTTCACAACTTGTATCACTGACTAAAAAATAGCATGAAATTATGCAGTATAGAATTGTGTAATTGTTCAACTGTGGTTGTTGATAAGTTGATACAATTGTTTGGAGCAAGTGGCGCCACTTTATCAACAGATATATTCTGCAGAGTGTGAAATGCAGCATGAATTTGATAATCTGGATACTTAATGCTAGTCCTACAGTTACTGCCTGATAGGGAGCCAAAAAGGGAGAATAATCAGGTGCAACTGGATAGCATTGGTTCTATAAATTGGAAAAAAATTCTTAACAAGATTTTGCATATTGATTATGAAAACAAGTTTGTACAGCGGTACAGAGCTTATTGCCTTCCATTATTTTATTTGGGGCTGGATCATGATTCTACTTTTCAGACCAATGAGTTCAAATGAATTTGTTTTCTTTGAATTCAACTTTAGACAAAACTATAATCATAAAATATCAGTTTGCAGAAAAGGCAGTTTTTCAGAATTATTTCATGTTTAACAGTTTATGTTTCTTATTTGCAGTTAAATTGCTAATTATACTTTTGCATGGATGACCAAAAATCAGCTGATTTAACAGAATTTGAAATCATTTAACATTTTTTTATGCTAATAGAGAGGGATTTATAATGACCTTCACCCTTTAATATCAAAAAACTGAAGGCCAAAAAATGACATTAACTACATAAACAGGCTAAAAAACCAAAACAAGAAAAAACTGAAAGCATAACGACTTAGAGACATGGTGTTTCCAGTCCACAAAAATTTAGAGACCTTCTGATAGATAACTGCATGAGAGAATTTTCGCATCGGCCAAAGAAGCCGAGGGCAGACTGCCTGCTGAAAAACCACCACAAAACCAACAACTGAGGACCATAGAGATACATGAATCAACCTTTGATATTCCTCACCCACTGGAGCCACCAAGCAAGCATCTAGAACACCCGATGCCACATTCCAGCCCTCAGCTGCCACCACCACCTGCTTTGGAGAAGGATTTTCAAAATAGACCCAAGTATAACTACTTGCATTTTACTAGCCCACCTAAAAACACAACCCGAGAGAGATGGGAGAGTGAATACACTAGGGACTTAACGATACCATTGAATGAATGAATGAAGAGTTTTACTGACGTCCATGAGACCAACAGTCTAAGGGACCACGGATCACAACCCTAAACTAATTCCATAGACTTTTCCATATCCGATCTCTTGATGTTAATCTTGATAATCAAACTAGTTGTTTGTTTGATCTTATCCTCCTCAAATAGATTGTACATGCTGCCCTCTTTCAGGATGTCACCATATTGAACTCGAATGTCATCATAAGCCGTGCACTCAAAGAGAAAGTGTCATTCAGTCTCAATCGCACCTTTTTCGCAAAACTTGCAAGTCCTCTCCTCCCACTCCTCTTTGGGTCTTTTCCATCTACCAGTCTCGCAACTGAGATGATGTGAGCCCATCCTTAACTGGGCCACCGACACTCTAGGCTTACCTTTGATAACAGCCCCTATATATGCTTTATCTCCATGTTCGCGGGAAAGGTTGAACATTTCTATTTAGTGAGTCTTTTTCCGGCCCATATTATTAGACCACATGGCAGCCTGAAATTTACCGATGACAAACTTTTTTATTTCCATATTAGGATTTGGGCAATCATGTAGCTTGATGTTCCACTTGCACAGCCACTTTATGTTTTGTTTCATCCAAGTCTTCTTCCTGTGGTCCAAACTCTCTTTCATCGCAATTTTGGGCCATTGTAAGGTCCTTGAGCCCATATTTGACGTCATATATTTCTTTGTTCAAAACACATATGTCCCCAATTGAAGTTGGATATTGAAAACCCTTTTCAACCCTAGGGTCAGCCAAAATTTCCACATTCTTAAGAGCCTACTCTTGACTGTCCGCAACAAAACAATCAATAGCAATACCCTCAAACTACGCAGCCACAAAAACCTTTGAATAGAGCAAGAAACTTTCAATTCATTTTATAGTTTGAATTTCCTCTAAGATAACAATATTTTCCAATCTATCATGAAATTTTACTAAATTTGTAATTGTAGAGCACAAACAATCATTACTTCCAAGCGCTCGGGACCTAAAATCAACTTAACCAATTTTAGAGAATAGGAATCTAGGCAATGAAATATCGCACATAGACATTAGTGTAATGTCCCCCTTTTTGGGACATTAGAAATTAATGAAATAATTAAAAATTTAAGTTGTCGAAATATAATGACAACTTAATTTAATTATTTAATAGACAATTAAAAGTGACTTTTTATGTCAACCAGAATTGTAAAATAAAAGTCACTTTATTTCAAATTAAAAGACGAAGAAATGGAATGCCAAGAGATAAGTTGATAGATTGTCAAGAGTTTTCTAGAGAAGGCTATTAAAGTACAAGAGGATTATTCAGGCTTGGTTTATTATTTCCTCTTGGAGGTTTTGGGAGCTTCGGACTTTCGTTAGCAGCGAATCTGAGGACGGAAATCCTTGGTATTTTTTCAGTGGATTAAATGGAAACCCAATTTGTTTCTTAGGTGGATTTGTGACAAAATTGACACTTGTGCCAAATTATAAGATTTGAAATTTGTTTCAGAAATTAAGGTGTTTGCATGCGATTGTTATCTAGGAATAAGATTATTATATTATGTATACTCAGTACATATGAATATTAATGTCAATAATAAAGTTAAATGTTTTGATGACATAATATTTAATTTGAATCAAGGATTATATTAATTACCTAAGTCTATAGGCATCGATGAAAATATTTGTGAGGATGTTAAATCGACATTTATTTATGATTTAAGATTAAATATTGGAGAGCTTATATTATTGCTTTAGTCTGTCGAATGAGTCAAGGGAATCAGATATTCATTTTGGCAATTAATATTAAATAGGGCTTTAGCAAAAATATTAAATGTTGTCGATATAGTTTGGATGTTAAATATTGCATTATTAGGTCATTTGTATTGGTTCTCGGCAACCTTTCAATAAATTAGGTGTATATTCGACAACTTTGGTGAATGGATTCCACTGCGTTCATGCAATCGTAGAAAACTACAGCACGTGTACTCATTATGCACGGTGTTCCTTGCAAGGGACTAGTGTGTTGTCAGAATCAACCTTGCAGTGTTTAACAATGGTTTCTCTAGCATGAGGATTGCTCTTCACTAAGTCGTTTGGGGTGAAAGGGAAGTGCTATTGTTTCTTGTGTGAGTTGTGGTGTGTATGAATTTGCAGGAAGATTCGAGTAGAAGGTGGCAATATAAAGTAAAACTTTTAGGGCCCGTTTGGTTGCACCCCATAACCGGGTTATGGGCGGCATAACCCGGTTATGGGGTGCAATTCTCTGTTTGGGTGTGCCTTTTTCGAATGGGAATGTGGATTTCTACAACCCCATTTTGCCAAAACCGTGGATTTCGCAATTCCACCTCAGGAGGTGGAATGAATTTTGAATCCACGGTTATGTGTCTAAAACAAACAAAATTTGATAATCCCGTCGGGTCCGGGGAACGCATGGTTTGGGTTTTAAACCCCATTTACAAATGCACGGTTTCGTTTTGCTCTGCGACGCTCGTTTTGGCTCTGCGTTTTAGGGTTTGGCTCGTTTTGGCTCGTTTTGGCTCGGTTTGGCTCTGCGGCTGCGTTTTGGCTCGTGTTGGCTCTGCTCTGCTTTGTGATAAGGCTGCATAGACTGCTTCTTTATTTCGACTGAAGCTTTTTTATTTGCAGGAT
>MU227205.1:1029562-1040494 GCA_018584345.1 Thuja plicata
TACAAATCCATATTCCAGGGCAACCAAACAGTCCCAAAAAATGAAAACCAGGGTTTGCATAACCAGGCTATAGATAACCATGATTTGTTTCATTTTCCTATTCCCCAACCAAACGGGCCCTTATTTACTATTGACGGCGGTAAGCATAAACTTCATAATGTACGTTGATCACAGGAACAGGGCATCTGAAGTGTATGTGAGTCGGGAAACTTTTGAAAAGTGTTAAACGTTCATAGTCTGAGATCTCTGGAGTGTTGTTCTTGGTAGCTACAAGGCAATCTGAAGGCTTTAAAAGTGAGAGACCTCTGAATAGGACCAGATCATGTGCCCATTACAAAGGTTAGCTTCGCATTCCATGCTTCCTTCTATAATTTGTCCAAGGGATTAAATAACAATATACAGTTTATATGCACTCCAACCTCGAATGAATATCGTCATGAATTAAGGTTAGAGTGTTCTCTAGCTATTTGAAGTCTATTACCATTGAATGATGAACCTTTTCCAATAATAAATACAAAGAAATTGTTATTTTTGTTGTGAAATTTGAGTGTGTTAATATTATATCTATATGCTTATATTTGTGTCTGCCTTGGATTTCATTATTATAAACAAGCAACAAAAGCTTGAAATTGTAGTTCAGTCATAGGCATTGATATAGGCAGCTTGTAAGTTAAATGTTTTACAAAATGTCAATGCACAAAAAATAGAGAACTTAGAAATTTTCAGGTTATATAAGTCACAGGATCTTACAGTGGTATCAAAGACAAGGTCTTGCCAACCTTTGGGGTGTATTATAGTTTGATGTAACCAAGTGAAAGATAGTTAAGGTATTATAGGAGGGAATTAAGGAAACTTTGGCAACCCCCACAAGTTTCAAATGGAGAAATGTCTAGATTTATTGGTGTTCATCAGAATTCATCTTCTAGCAGTACATGACAAGTTGCAGGTATGGGAGAGAGAAGTGGTTATAATCCACAACAAGATAAGGAAAGAGAGGATCGAGATATCATGCAAGGTATATAAGTAGTGCAGGAACAAGTGGCTAATGTATTGCAGCAGCTTACAGTAGTCATTCAACATATGAGTGTTGCAACAAAGAGACCACCACATGGTCACACAGATGGTGATAGTATTATTGGCTCCCCACGAGGTGAAAGAGCTGCTACACATTCTTCTAATAGACCTTTGATGCCTACATTCTTTGTTGGAAGTGTGATGAAGATGCACAATGAATGGAACCTCAATCCAAATCATGTTAAGGCAGATTTATTATTTATGCAATACATGGGGCAACAAAGGAAAAGTATGAGAACAAGGCAAGAACGAAGACCAACGACTCAAAACAAGGACCTTAAACAAGCCACTAATAAGTTGACACTTGCTAGATATGATGATCGCGGGAAGACAAGTGTGAGGGCCTAGATTCACAAGTTGGATACATTCTTGATTCTCAAGCCTATGAAGGAAATAGAAGCAATTAAATTCACTACTATGCACTTGGACAAAGCAGCCTATGATTGGTGGCACCATGGCCTTGTGATTCAGGATCGTAGATTGATTAATTGTAGAAACAAATTTTGACGTTGAAGATCTTTTATAAAAATGTTGTGTCACTTTTTTTCGACGATCAACATTATCAACAAATTGAAAAATTCAAGTCCATCTCACCGACTTGCTGCTTAACAAACTTCACCGAATTTGAGTTTCAAATAAGAATCTATGTTGTGCAAGCGTACTCATTGTTGCCAAGAAAATGTATGGTGGGGTGGGCCACAAAACAGAACTTAAATGAGAAGATAACGTAGACTTTCTGGCTCTAAGCTTTGTGGAATGTTTATCTTTAAAGCACGTGTCTCACACGAATTCAGTAGTTTGTGTTTTTGATTGGAAGTAAACTAGTATACTTATATATAAAAAATTTAGGTATAATATCAGGAAACATTATTAGTTCCTGCCTACGGCAGGAAAACTTATGCAATCGTTGAGTGCAATAAAATAAGCTAATAAAAACTTTTGATTAACCAATAGAATTAAAGAATTTTTTGAGGTCTTAAATCTCTTATAGAGTTTAATTTTTTTTATATTTATTAAAATGAAAAAAAGACTATTTATTTAGAATCTTATTGGTTACCGTGGGAAATAGCAAGGAGAAAAATGATTTTTTGAAACGAAAAATGAAGAAAAATTAATTGTAAACTCTTTTCCTTGGTTGTATTTCCTTGGTGAACCATGTGGGCTTGGTAAATGCAGTGACCGACTCATATGGGGCAATATTTAGAACAGAGTTTGTTTCTTCTACATTTTGGACTTCTATATCCTCCTCCCCTTCTCCTTCCTTCTCCAAAGCTTCCCTTATCTCTGAATTTTATTGGTCTTCCAGCCCTTCTTCTTCCTCCAGTTGTTTCCCAGTAGTGTTATTTGGTTCTTCAGGTGCATCCCATGAGGAGGAGTACTCTCTTCCCTTGTAGACTCTTTCTCAACTTGCGGCTCTTCGACATCTTCGAACGAACTTGTTAATATCTCTTCCCAGAGACCTGTTACATGTCTCGGCCTTATCTACAAAGATGGTTTTGACTTTGTTGATGAAGGGGCTTGGGTAATTGGGATTGAAGAATAAATAGGAGAAGAAGGTGGAGGAGTAAGGATTTGAATGGAAGGTGGAGTGGGAAAATGAGCGGAAGGCAGAGGCGTGGGTGTTTGAATGGAAGACCGAGGAATGGGAATTTGGACGGAAGGTGGGGGCGTCGGTGCATGAGTAGGAATAATAAGAGGAGGAGTTGTATGAATAGGAGATGGAGTGGATGAACTTTGTTTTGCACTTGCATCGCCTGCGACAACTCTCCTTGCTCTAATTGTGATACCCATTGGGGAGACCTGGAGCAGTTTGCACCTCCACTTCCTTCTCCACTTCTATAGACTTTGTGGTGGATGAAGGCATCTGTTTATTCGTCCCTTTCTCCGAATATGGTTCAACCAATGATTTTTCAACAATAGAGGCAGTGAATTGGGATGGAGAAGGAGGGAGAGTAACCTGTGAGACCAATGGTACATGTCCTCCCACATTTGTCTCTGCAGTTTGATCAGGTTGGTCTGTCATTTGATCCTTGAACCCTGCGAGATTCAGAAAATATGAAATATAAAACTCATATGGACCAAGGGAATCTCGGGGATCTACTTGCTCTTCTTGTGCACTTGTATCTACATAGATCAAGACATTTTTTCTTGAGCTTTTCTTTTGGTGGTTGTTGTTCTTGATCGTGTTCTCCTTGCTAAGGGTACTTCATCTTATTCCTATTCTTATTCTTCTTCTTCTTCTTGTAAAGTTTCCAACTATGGAGATATAGAAGATCTCTTTCTTTTGTATACCTTTATCTTTTCTTCATGGGTGGCTCTGGGTCCTGTGATCTTTACAATTGGAGATCGTCCCGAAATAGGAGCTTGTCCTTGTGTGACTGTGAACTGATTTATGAATCAGATTACAACACTTGGTGTGATACCTGTGGTATTGTCAGGTTCAATATAAAAACCAGAAGATTAACAACAGAATTGCAAGCCAAAAATTAATCCATTCTATTCAAAGTTGGAGTTTATACAAATATGGTGGATCCCAAGGGTCACGAGAATACCTTGAAAATGAAATGAAGAGTCATCATAATGTTTATTACAAATAAACTTATTAAAACTACCAAAAATTTAAAAAAAATTATTTACAATTTTAGGCCTACATGGAGAAGGCGTAACTTTCTAGTCCTAGGTCCGATTTGTGAACCGTTTACTTTGTTGGAAAGATAATCAAAAATTGTAGATCCAAAACTAGGAAGTGAAACCAAACCAAGGTTGGTTGCACTTCCCTGAAGGAGACAGACCCAGAAATGCCCCGAAGACCTTCAAAAATGTTGTTTACTGAGTCATAGAAAATATTGAAAAATTTATATTTCAGTATTTCCCAATTCCATCCTGATCATTCCTCCCCCCTTGAGAGGCAGTGGGCCCCATTGCACTAATCTACTGCAACAAATGAGGAAATTGTGCTTCAATTTGTTCCTTAGTTAACCACTTTCCTTGATGAGGATGTTGACCATCTCAAACCACCCGATAAAGAGGAATGTTCTGATTTCTCAAAGTCTTTAAAATGACTTCAATAACATGGTCACACTGGACTGGAACAGTAGTAGATAATTTTGCAGCTTGAATGTGTTCAGTAGCTTGGGAAATGTCCAACAAAGGAGGAAAATAGGGTCTCAACAATTCCACATTGAAAACTGGATGCAGGCCCAGGAAGGATGGAAAATTAAGCTCAAAGGCATTCTCACCAACTTGCTTCACAATAGTATACGGGCCATAACGAAGAGGACGAAGCTTCTTGTTTGGTCTGTGAAGGTGCTCTTTCTGAAGATGTAACCATACCTTGTCACCAATCTGAAAGTGATGAGGAGTTCTATGTTTATCATGCCTTTCCTTGTACTTTTGATTACTCTACTCCAAAATCTCATGAACTTGCTGTTGTAGGCGTCTAATGTTATCAATGAATTTTTATGCTTTATCTACCTCCTTGTCAACATTCAATAAACTATCAGATTGCAAAACTGGCAGTGCTACATCCATAGGTGCCAATGGTTGATACCCAAGACAAACCTCAAATGGACTATGCCTTGTAGTACTATGGATTGCATAGTTGTAGCTGTGTTATACGTAGGGTAAGCTTTCATCCCGTGTGCGAGGATGTTTTAAATGATACATTCGTAAGATATGAATGATCATTCCATTCACCACTTCTGTCTGCCCATCTGCTTGGGGATGGAATGTTGTGGACTTTGTCAACTTTGTGTCCATTTTATCCCATAGTGAAAACCAAAATTTGCTGATGAACCTGCCATCCCTATCAGAAATAATGCTTTTGGGAAAACCAAAATGAACCCAAACATGTTCAAAAATAACTTGGCAGTCTCTTCTGTAGAAATCATCTTTTTACATGCTTTCATGATAGCCATTTTAGAAAACCTATCTACCACAATATACACACAATCATGCCCCCGTCTGGTAGTTGGAAGCCCAGACATAAAATCCATTGAAACAGACTACCATGGCTTATCAGGAATAGGTAATGGTAAGTATAGACCCAACTTACAGTTTGTTGGCTTTGCAATTGCACAGGTTGCACAAGCTTGTATATATGAAATTATATCCTGCTACATTTTTGGCCAATAGAAATACTTTTGAAGGATAGCAGTAGTCTTACCAATACCAAAATGTCATGCAACATGGTTATAGTGAGCTTCCCATATCATTTTATTTCATTCCTCAGTGGGTACACATATATGACCAACATGGCAAAGCAACCCATCATGCAAGTGAAAATCAAAGACACTTTCCTTCTACCAAATTACTATAGATGTTAGCAAAATTAGGGTCAAGACCATATAGTTGTTCCCATGTGGATGATTGATGACCACATGAATCCAGCACCATTGTCAAACCTGCAATTGGAGGCCTACTCAAAACATCTACCACTTTGTTACTGCTTCCTTTTTATGACGAATGTTGAGGTGAAATTGTTGTAGATAAGCTTACCACCTTTGATGTCTGTCATTCTGCAACTTCCCTTGTGTTTGCAAGAATTGAAGAGGTTTATGGTTTGTATGTATAATAGTTTCCTTTCCTAGTATATAATGTTTCCATTGTTTGCAGGCCTAAACGATAGCATACAACTCCTTGTCATAGGTGGGCTACCTATGTACTATATCAGAAAAAGTTGCACTGTGATAGGCAACAGGATGCCCATGTTGTGTGAGTACTACGCCAAGAGCATAATCAGATGCATCAGTTTCTATCTCGAATGATTGTTGCAGATCTAGGAGGACCAGTACTGGTGCTGAACATAATCTTTTCTTTAACTCCTCAAATGCTTGTTGATTTGCCTCTGTCCACTGAAATTTTGTTTGTGCTCCACCCCTTAGTGATTGATTGAGAAGCCATGATATATGTGAGAAACCAAAAACAAATTTGCGATAGAAGTTGGCTAAGCCCAAGAAGCTGCGAAGCTCTGTGAAAGTTTTAGGAGATGGCCAATCTCTGATTATTTGAATATTTACTGGGTCAACATGAACACCCTCAGTATCAATGATATACCCTAAGTATTGAATACTCTGCATACCAAAAGAGCACTTCTCAATGTTGGCATAAAGTTTATGTTGTTGCAGATTTGAAAGCACTTGTTCAATGTGCTGCAAATGCTCAGACCAAGTCTTGCTAAAGATAAGTATGTCATCCAAATAAACAACCACAAAATAATCAATGAATGGTCTAAGAACAGCATTCATCAGCCCCATAAATGTTGCTGGGGCATTTTTTAGGCTAAAAGTCATAACCAACAATTCAAACAAACTTTCCTTATATTTAAATGCAGTCTTCCACACATCTGCTTGATCAATTGGTACTTAGTGATATCCAGATTTCAAGTCAATTTTTGTAAAGAACTTAGCCCCCCTAATTTGATCCAACAAATCATCAATTCGAGGGATTGGGTATCTATTTTTTACACTAATTTTGTTCAATGCCCTATAATCAATACAAAGTCTCCATGTCCCATCTTTCTTTTTAGCAAGGACAATTGGACTGCCACATGGTGAAGCACTTGGACAAATATGTCCTGGTTGAATCAACTCTTGAATTTGTCTCTTGATTTCATCATTTTCCAAAACTAACCTTCTATATTGGCTCATGTGGTAGTGGTGTGCCTGGGATTAAATCAATAGAGTGATTGACTTGACAGTGTGTTGGAACTCCCACCGGTGATTTAAACACACTATGATATTCTTTCAAAATTTTATCCATCTGATTTTGTTGATTTGTTGTTATGGCTACCTTAGCATGTGTATTAAGGACAACTAACTTTGTTTGTTCAAGGCGAACCATGAGAAGAACAAAATCTCCAGTTTGATCAATCAAACGTTTACATTGTTTAGCACTAATTAGAGAAGCAGTTTGTGTTGGACATGCCTCTGGTATTCGATACCTCTTCCCACCAAGATTTATTGTAACACTACGTGGTCAGGACTCATACACTCCATGCCTCTGATACATGTAAGGTTGCCCCAACAAGACATCACATACATCCAGCGGTGCTACATCGCATACCACTTCATCCTTGAAAGGCTTGATTGAATATGGAAGACGACACTATTGATTTATTTGAATATCTTGTCCCTCATTTACGCATCCCATAGAGTATGGTTGTGGGTGTCTTGTCACTTTCAAATTCCATCTTTTGACTATCTCCCTAGATATCAAATTCTTTTGGCTCCCACTATCAACAATAAAATGTAGAGGCTTTCCATCAACCCACATTTGTGAATGAAAAAGTCTCTCTTCATCTTCACAATGCATTACTTTAGCAGTTGCAACTATGGCATATGGGTATGCTTCTATGACAGAATCGTTCTCCTTTTGTTCGCAAGGATCTATTGGTAATTACTTAGATTCAGCTTCCTCTCCTCGTATTTCTGTCATGAGTTTTTTTATACTTCGACAATCCTTTGTATTATGGTTTGGGGACTTATGCATCTCACACCACATGCCTGTATTTTCCTGTGTCTTTTTTGCAGCCCACCATGTGTTCTTAGGTGAGTTTGAGTGAGGTTCCTTGGTCACCTGTTTTCCCGTAGATTTATTGTCACCTTCAACCCTTGGCTTATTATTTGCAAAGTAGTCCCTCTTCCCTTTCTGCTTGAATTTCTCTTCATTTGTTGTAGCATATTTATAGGCAGTTGCCAATGTCTCAATATTCAAAAATTCCATCTCTGTTTGAATATACCTATGAAGTCCACTACGATATTTCAGAATTCGATGCTTCTTTGAATCCTGGATACCAAGTTTTGTTGAAAGTGAATGGAATGTGTTGGTGTAATCTTACACAGACTAATCCCTTTTTTGTCGAAGCAGCTATCATTCTATGTATTTCTGTTCATACACATCCTCAGGAAAGTATGATTCTTTTATGTTTTTCACAAATTCTCCCAATGTGGGCTTGTTATCAAGAGATATTTCCAAGCCATTTTCATTAGATAATTCTCGTTCTTTATTTGCTAACTTGGCTTCCCAGGCACATTTCACACGGGTTTCAGCTTTGAGGAAAGAAAACGTTATTTTTTCTGCATCTGAGAAATTATTTATAGAAAAGTATCTATCCCATTTTGATAACCAGTTATCAACAGCTTCAGCATCGACTTTTCCTTCAAAATTTGGGATGTCAAAATTTACCTACATTAGATTGTCATAGTTTTACTATTTTGTTACTCATGCTTTCAGTAGTTTATGCTTTGACATACTTTGACTATTGGAGACTTTTACATATTTTAGGATCGGTGGAATCCTATGTTATATATTCAGCACCTGATTTTGTAATCAGGGTACATTTAAGATGCTTTATGTTCTGATTTAGTTTCAGCTTATGTTGATGTCTTATATGGATTTAAATGTATGAATGTAATATGATGAATTTGGTTTAGGGAACCGATACTATGTTATTTTAGTTCAACTACAAATGTGGTTTATATGCATGTATATTATTAATGTCGTGTATGCTTTCATATCATGTTGTTTTGGATCTATTGATGTGTGCATTGAGTGTGCAGGAAAAGTTGACCATGAAACAAAATCGAGGACCCAGTACTGGAACCTATGTAAATTTCCGTACATTCCAAGGTCATGTTTATATAAAGAAACATGGACCTCGTTGTTTATGTGGTTATTTTGTAAACGTGGTTTGCATGTGTGTAATTAGATTAGTAAATGTTTATGTGATTGAGTCATGTCATTTGTTTTAATTTAATGTGTCAAATTTGGCAATTGTTGCAATTTAATATTGACATGGCTAGTAAAGGGAACCAGGGTTAGTTATAGGGTTAACTAAGGTTACCTAGGAGAAGTACCCAAGCTTACCCCAGGGTTAGAAGTTTCTAGAAAGTCTTCTTGACTTAGAAATCCGTGGGTTAACTTTAAGGTTAGTTTAGGAGGGTCTTTTGGGCTCCCAGGAGGTAATCGGGGTCGTTTTCGTTACCCAGCTTGGTACCCTATGGGTTAGGGGTCATTTTCAATCATTAATGAGCCTCTAAACTCATTTATTGCACCTCTAAAGTGTCACTTTCAGACTTGAGCGAATTTGAGGAGTTGTGTAACCTTGGTCAATCTTCCTCTTCTACCCAAGTTGCATTTGACTCCGCCCATGGAGAGTTTAGGCAAGTGGATAGTTAAGGGTTGGTTAGGATCACCTCACCTTTGGGTTAAGCCTTGTTCTTGTTGGAGGTTTGCCTATTTAGGGAAGGATTTAGGATGAGTTGAGTGTTCACCCACTCTCTACCCTTAGAGACAGAATTCAGTTTGAAGGAGCTTTTTGAGAAGGAGCTTAGGAAGGATAGCTCAACACCAAATCATTCATTATTTTAGCTTGGAATTAAGGTTGGATCTCTTTGAAGTAAATTATATTTTGCTCATGTGTGTTCTTGAGCTTGAAACTCCATTAATGGAGTCCTATGTATTTTTGAAGTTATTTTCAATTTTGAAATTTAATGTTTTGTTTTATGTTGTCTTTATTTTGTGTTGGATTTCGTATGGGTATCTTCAAGGCACACTCACCCTTGGGAGGGCAGAGTAACCTTTAAGGGGTAGTTGGAATGATTCCAGTTTTAGTGTAGAGTCTCCCATGTGTGGAGGGAAATACATGGGGTTTCACGATACCCATGATGCCAAGTAGGGCCTAAGGGCATCTAGGGGCATAAGGAGGTTATTTCATGACTGCATATTGTGAAGATGGTCATATCAGGTCCATGTGTGGCTTGAGTTTTATTTTCTGATGCTTGGCTTTCTCCTACTGTGAGGTCTACCACTACCCTTGTTTCAGGAAGGCCTCTTGGAGACCTTCCTCTTGTATACCCTTGTGTTGGGAAGTTTTCTTGTGTTTGAGTTTTCTGTTTGCGTTATCTGCTAGATGTGTATGCATGTTTGTATCCCGTTCCAGATTGGATCTCCAATCTCGGGGGTGGCCTTGTAAAGGCCTAGGTTGGGAGGTGAGCCTCCATGGTCAACCGGATCTTGTTACAGGTTCCTATTGGGAGCATGAAGATGCATTTTTACCCGTTTGTGAGAGATGGATAACACTGAAAAATTATGACATGTAACCTATGTTGACTTAAGATTTTCATTATTGCAAAATGGTTTAATAGTTGTTAAGGAATTATGTAGCCTATTATAGTTTTGAGATCAATTACCCCTATTGTATTTTGGAAAACTTTGGGAAGTGTAATCTTATTTTAGTTTTGGGAGTTATGTAAGGAGATTTGGAAATCTATATATTTAAATGTGTTATTATCTTCCTTTGAAAGTCACTTGGATGGTTGAAGCAAATATAATTATTCATTGCTTTATTTTAAAAAAATAATAATAATCCAGATTGTTTTATAACCTTAAATTGTTCAATAAAGAAATTTATGTTGCATAAAATAAAATGAATCTTTAGTTCATGATTTTTGTCCTTGGTAAAAATAAACAATTTGTTCTATTTTGGTGCATATTAATTTAGAATGTAAATCTCCTTATGCATCTGGTTAAGACCCTAAATGAATTCTATTGCCTGGCTAATATTTAAATAGTATAATCATTTTCCTTGTTTCTTTAAAAAAAAAATATGTTATTAGTGTTCTATAGAAATAATATTTTTTATTTTTCTTAACACTTAGAAATATTCTTAAAAAAAAGATCAAAAATATATATACTTTAAATCAAAAAATTTCTCCACCATAATTTAAAGAAGAAAATATGGAATCCAATGATGCAAAAATATTGAAAAAAAAATATGTCTATATACCCACTGTTTGAGTACAGACATTTACTTTTTCACCAGTCCTTTCAAAATAAATTTATTAGTTATGATTATTT
>MU227205.1:1084333-1119243 GCA_018584345.1 Thuja plicata
TATATATATATATATAACATTTGATTTTATGAATAGATTATATTTACAATAGAATAGGGTTTAATATGTTTATCTTATAAAAATTTGATTTTTAAATAAAAGGTTTAAATAAACTTTTATTAGATCAGATTTTTGAAATAAAGGTATGATTTAGTATGTTATAGATTAGATTTAGCTTATATAATATTGTTTTAAATTAAATATTCTAATATTGTTTTAATTAAAGTTCTTTTATAAGAGGTTTTATCATAGATGTTCGATTCATATATAAAAGTAAAGAGATTAAAATTAGATTTAATTTAATTGTAAATTAGATTTCTTTTGGATTTAGATTATTAAATAAATGATTTAAATAATGTGTTATATAAATGTAGAGTACTAGGCATTTAATTTATTTATGGAAAATATTGTTTGATTAATAGGGCAATGTTAGGTTTAAAATGAAGTTAATTTAATTGAAAATTATCGTTTTAGTTAAATGACATTTTTTTTATTGATAAGTAGGTTAAGTCAACCCCTAGTCGATGCGACGACCTTTTTTAGGGTACTTTTCAGTATCTTTGACCCATCTCGTGTAGGGTTGACTTTTGGTCCACCGTTGTCCAACTTGGTCCGATCATCCTGATTTTTGCACCAGGTGTTTCTTGTAGCTCCTAGGCACTAGGGTTTCAATTTCACGACTTTCAGAGACAGATGACTTTTTTGTCACTCTAGTTGACTTTTTTGTCAACGTTGGTTGACTTTTTGGTCAACTATCTCAGTTTGTCTGCCTAAGCCTCCATAGGACTTAGTAGGCCCTAGTAACTCCCTTTCACATATTTTAGATTATAGTTGACTTTTGGTCAACTCTAGTTGACTTTTAGTCAACTGTCTCGATTTGCATGTCGATCGAGGTATCTAGTTTAAGAATCCTTGTAGGATAGCTCTAAGAGCTATCCTACCTCGTATGACCTTTCTAGTTATTGTTTATTCTCTACACCGTTTTGTGTGCACTTGCTTAACCTTTGTGATAGTGTGACCACTTCTTTTAGTGTGTTTTAAAAAAATTGATAGTGTGTTTTTGCCTAACTTTTGGGCATGACAGTGTTGGTGTAAGCTTGCATAAACTGATCCCTTTTCTGTCAAAGTAGCTGTCATTATGTTCATACACATCCTCAGGAAAGTATGATTCTTTTCTATTTTCAACAAATTCTCCCCATGTGGGCTTGCTATCAAGAGATATTTCCAAGCCATTTTCATCAGATAATTCTCGTTCTTTATTTGCTAACTTGGCTTCCTAGGCACATTTCACACGGGTTCCAGCTTTGAGGAGAGCAAATGTTTTTTTTTTTTCATCTGAGAAATTATTTACAGAAAAGTATCTATCCCATTTTGATAACCAGTTATCAACAGCTTCAGCATCAACTTTTCCTTCAAAATTTGGGATGTCAAAATTTACCTAAACTTTGAAAGGGCTATTTCCATTAAATGTTGTTCTTGATCTGAAGGGTTGTTGATTTTGTAGAAGGAGTGAAAATTGACTCATCATCTCCTCTCGTTGCTTATTTAAAGCCTCTTCCACCCACTTCTTAACTGCATCGTCTAACATCTTCGATCATGTGCGCCTCAAAGGTAGATATTATGAAAAATCATGTGTATCCAATCCTAATCTTTGCTAGGAAGACCTTGTGTAAATTGGCATAAAGGAGCAGTCCTGCTCTGATACCATTGATCTGATTTATGAATCAGATTACAATACCTAGTGTGATACCTGCGGTATTGTTAAGTTCAATATAAAAATTAGAAGATTAACAACAGAATTGCAAGCCAAAAAGTAATCCATTCTATTCAAAATTGGAGTTTATACAAATATGATGGATCCCAAGGGTCACTAGAATACCTTGGAAATGAAATGAAGAGTCATCGTAATGTTTATTACAAATAAACTTATTAAAACTAACAAAATTTTCAAAAAAACTATATAAAAATTTAGGCCTACTTGGAGAAGGCATAACTTTCTAATCCTAGGTCCGATTTGTGAACAATAACTTTAGGCCTGCTTGGAGAAGGCATAACTTTCTAGTCTTACGTTATGATGGGATCAAACTGAATGGTTTTAAGGGACATTCATTCCTCTCAAAATCCAAAGACTTGCATACTTTCATATCCTATAGAGAATAGGGCCCAATTGAAATGGGGAAGTCCCAACATTGTTTCTTCTTTATGCTTGATGTGTTTGTAGGCATCAAAAAGTTGTCTGGTCATCTCCAAAAGAATTATCATGTCAGAAGGATATCGTGCAAGTTGCTTTGGTGCAATAGTGCACCCTTCCACTCTGATGTATGTGAAAGTATTAAACTAAATATAATAGGCACCTATTGCTCAAACCTTAGCAGCAGCTTCCTCTGATAGTCTCTTTGCATAATCACCTTCAATTGAACAGATGATTGCAAAGAAAAAGGTGTCATTGACAATTATGTACTCTAAGATATCTTCATTCAACTTCTCTTTCCTTGCTAGTTGCGGATATACAGTGAATGGCCATGCAATGGGTTGACCAAATGCTCCTCTTTTCACTAACCCTAGGTATTCTACCCTGGCGGGTAAGTAAACCACATAAGAATTCATGTAGAAGAGGGGATTATTCTTTACTGCTACCAGTTTCTCATCCAATTTATCACTTAGGGTGGTAGCCCAATCGAATCTATCTTTTCTCCCCTTAATCCTTTCAATCGGTGAAATTATCCAGTGCTCAATTCGGATTGATTGGGGAAGCCCATATAACCTGCTCAGCATGGTGACTGTGGCCTAGATATCATCCTTCAAATATATTCTTCTCATGTCTATTCTCTCTAGTTTATTCTTGGGGAGAGGGTGCATCAAATACTCCTTGTTTACAATTTTGTAAGTGAACTAAGTGTTATTTTTGAACCATTGTAAATCTTTATTGATAGAAAAGGCATAAAATATGTCAACCCCCTTTCGAAAGTGGAATACATATTCAATGTTGTATGGCCTGATGTCGAGGACAATGTCTCTCATTTTATTTCTTTACTACCCTCTCATCGGGAACATAGTGTTGTGTGAGGGTCACGATCAAGTCTGAAGATAGGATGGATACAGGATGTGTTGCAGCATTGACTAGACTTGAGAGCACAAGGGAAGTGCACTCAGCTGACCTTCTGTTAGGATTGGAACACCTGGTGAGAAAATCATTCCATTTCACGTTCCCTATATCGGTGTCTATGACCTTGTTGTGGAGATTCTTGACCCTAGAAGGAACATGGTGTCCTTTGAATAGGTACTTCACTAGTGAACTAGTTGTCTTTTCTGGTATTCTGCAAGAAAACATGTAACTATCAGCCAACATTTATTGAAAACAACTAGAAACTAAACAAATAAGTCTCAATGAACCCAGAGAATCACATCCAGAAACCTGAAACCGGAAAAAAAAAGTCCAACTGCTCTTTTTAGAGTTTCACGGGTGCACACATCGAAGATAGGATCGGCCTCCAAAAGGCTGAAAGGGACAAAAGATGAAATCTCAGAGGAAAATGTGAGATTTCAGAGTTTCGTACTGCGAAAAAATTATGGAAATGTTGGTGCACAAAGGTGCTAAAGGATGAAAAGATTTGGGAGGTGGAGAAGTGAATCTTTAGCATTTCGGAGATGGAGGGTGGTATCGGAGGCTGAAATATCAAAAATGTGAAATGAATGATGGCTTGTCCCTATCTTTGGCTTTGTGGAGTTTCAACATTTCTTTGATGATTAGTAGTTTTGGAGACTGAAAGTACGATCATCTGACAACCCTTAATTATTTTCCCGTGATCTTGTCGAGTTCAAAGCTGCTCAAATATTTTGGCCTTTTGAGGGCCGAATGCTACAAAATGACTAAGACTTGAGAGGAAACCCTAAACTAAATCTAAGGCGCTCAAATCCGAGCAAGACAAAGAACAAAAAAACTAACAAAATTTGACCAAACAAAACCCCTAACTAAACCAAGACCGCAAAAAAACCAAGGAAACAAGACAAAACCAAAAAAAAAAAATAGACCAAGATGAAACCCTACCTGCAAACCAGCAGGGTGAGAATACAATTATGTGGTGAGCTCCAACAAATGGACACAAAGCGCACGAGAAATCACCAGCTAAGAAATCATAAGAAAACAATTGCCGAAGGCATAAAGGAAAACTCGGAGCTTGGAAGATGAAGTCACAAAATGAGGAAAAAGAATCCCTTCCTCTCTTTTTATAAACTTTAGATCAAATGACATCATCTTTTGCTTTCGCACTTTCAGTAATCGAATGTTTGGGGCCCGTGAGTCATGCGTCGTCGGACTTTCAGAGTCTGGAAATCTGATAGGAATTTATCCTTAGAGTGTGGGGTTTTGGGGTTTTGGCATTTTGGACCTCTAAACCTCTAATGAACATGGAAAGCCCAAAAGTCAGAAAAAAAATTTCAAGGGAAAGGCTTTTCTCTAAAAACTCAACCAAGAGACAACCAGAGAACTAAAAACCAAAAAAAGAACAAAACAAGGGGAAAAAAAGAAGGGGGGTCTCCATGGCCAATTGGAAAAAATGGGGTGTGTGTTGTGGAACCACAACATTTCTAATGTTTGCTTCAACGGTAATCTATTTGTTAAGCTATCCAAATAAAGCGGACAATATGGGTAAACATTTTTGGCCCAAGCTGGTTGTTGGGGAGAGACTAGTTTTTTGAAAGAAGACATGGTTGAAACAAAAAAAGGAATGGTTGAGTATATAGGACATTGACTTCCAAATGTGTCCAAATATTAATGAAGATATAAAAAGACTTATGTTAAAAAAATTTAGGGTTGTCATGTGGACAAAGCAAATGGGGTGAAAAAAATCCCACTATATGAAAGAGTTCAACCCAACTTGGGATCATCATCAGAAAGACTACTTGTGAGTGGAAATCAAGGGTAAGGCTATAATTTTAGTAGAGCAACTTAAAACTAGGTCTCGTCATCTAAGGTGCGAAACAGGTAGATGGACAATTCCCAAAGAGGCTTGGGAAGAAAGAACATGTGTTTTTTTACAACAAAGGTGTTGTTGAAACTAAATGGCACTTTATTTTTTAGTGTGTTTCTTACCAAGATATCTGTGAATAGTATGAGAACAACTTGAAGGAGGGTTGTTTATACCAACTTTCTGAAGAGGAAAGGATAGACAAAATTGTTGGTCTCTTTATAAAGATTCATAACTGGAGAGTGGATATCGAGAAAAAACATGAAGATGAAATAAGTTCGATGTGAGTCTCGTATATTGTTGGTCTCGTGGATGTCATTAAAATTCCTCCATTCATTCATTTTTCAGTCATCTACTAGAACCATTTTTTCAAGCCCATGTGTTAAGATCACAACTATGATGGAATCATTCGGCATTGCACCAAAAGCTCGAATTGTCAGTGCCAGATACAAATGCCATATTTAACCCAACCCATGGGAGGCAGTTAAGCCATGTCACAAATCTCTAAGGAGGTGTTGACCAAGATATCCCTGAACAGTATGAGAACAACTTGAAGGAAGGTTGTTTATACCAACTTTCTGAAGAGGGAAGGATAGACAAAATTGTTGGTTTCTTTATAAAGATTCATAACTGGAGAGTGGATATCAAAAAAAACATGAAGATGACATAAGTTCAATGTGAGTCCCCTATATTTTTGTTCTCATGGATGTCATTAAAATTCCTCCATTCAGTCATTTTGTAGTCATCTAACAGAACTATTTTTTCAAGCCCATGTGTTAAGATCACAACTATGTTGGAATCATTCGACTTTGCACCAAAATCTTGAACTATCAGTGCCAGATACAAATGTCATATTTAACTTGACCCACATGAGACAGTTAAGCCATGTCACAAATCTCTAAGGAGGTGTTGACCACCAAGTCAAAAATCTCCCTCTCAGCACCGACTAAGCCTTCAACACCCACTGAAGGGAGACTCGAACCCATGACCCAAGGCTTTGATACCAATTGTTGGAATCATTTGTTGTTGCACCAAAAGCTTGAACTGGCAATGCCTAATACAAATGTCAGATTTATCCTGACCATGTCATGAATCTCCAAGGAGGTGTTGAACACCAAGTCAACAAACTGAATAGTGTTTTGCTTAGCCTTGGTGTTGACCAAAAAATCAGCCACTTTATTTATTGTTCCTTTCAAGCAAGGAACAAATCAAGTTTCCAAATTCCAAAAACTTTTACAGTAATAGTTGATAGCTTCGTTTAACACTACTTTGTGTAAAATCCTTCAATTTTTTTACTTTACACAAGCTTCTTTTCAAATTTCATTAATTACATTTTATTTAATCATCTTCCACAATAATATGCTTGCAACCAAAGTCAAAATTCATGTTAATCTAACCAACAATCATCATCCATTTTATTTTTAATATTTGTTTTGTGACCCAAAAAACCCTAGAAATATTTGAAGCATGGAGATAGGTGGGGATTCAACAAAACCAATAAAATGAGAGAAATCTTTGAGCTCAAATTAATTAGCAATAATCTCAAAGCATTAGTCAAACATAGATAAACAACAATAAACCTTTAGTAATTGGTTATCATTATTTAATTTTAATGAGTAATCCCAATAATTTAATATATCTTTTTAATTTTTGATAAACTAGGTCACTTTCTTGTCATGTCACCTACAATATGAAAATCAACCCAAAACAAATATTTTAGTCGATAAAGATGCTTAACATTTTCACATCAATTGAGTCTTTTTCAATGGATTGAACTCAATTTTTACATGCAGATTATTGATTTCTTCTATTGCTTGCAACAACACATGCTAGATCATGTTAAAGCCTTGGAACAGATAAATGTGTAATATAGACCCTATTAATTAGCATCATACATGCAACTATCATATTTGCATGTATGCTTTGATCATTCCAATAAGAAACCTAATTTGAAGAATCATTTCCAATAAAGAAGAAAAATCTCCCTTGAAAGAGGCCTTCGATTAGTAATTTGTATATAATTAAATAAACTAGTAAAGCTCCCTTGAGGATATGGGAATATTTTCCAAAGAGTAAATCTAAATTTTTTAGCCAATTTAAAGAATTTAAAGCAATGGATGAGTAGCATATTGGTAAGAAATACAATGTTTGAGGACTAATAATAGCAATATTTTCTTCTCTAATAATTTTGATACATTTTGTAAAGATTGTGATATTCCTAGACAGAAGTTAGTTATGTATTGACATAATGGAATTGTAGAGAGAATTAACATGCCACTAATGGAGAAGGTTGAGAGTATATTGAATGGTATTGATCTAGAACAAAGGTTTTGGTTGAATATGTTACTGCTTACTACCTAATTAACAAGTCTCCTACATTAGCCCTTAATAAACCACCTATGGAGGAATGGTTGGCTCATTAGCCTTCATTCAGACATTTTAGAGTTTTTGGTTGTGAGATATATGCACATGTGCCAAAGGAGAAGCAAACAAAAGTGGAGAAACAAGGTTGTGAAATGTATCTTCATCAAGTATAATTATGGCATGAAAGCATACAAGCTTTAAGATCTTGTTGCGGAGAAGGTAATATATAGTAATGGTGTTATTTTTAAAGAAACTAAACCTCCTAATGCATAAAATCATATTCTCCCAGGGTGATATTTTTCCTCATGTTGTTGGCGTGGACCCTTCTTTATCCGTTGCTCTTGTTCTACTCCAACCTTTCGTAGATGACGTGTTTCCTTGCCAACACTCTACTCCTTGCGCTAACAGTCTTACTAAGGGGATTTCCCCACTTGATCCCCCTTGTGATGGTGTTCCTAATTACAGTATTATACCCTATACCCTATACCTTTGGCTAATCTCCTATACCTTTGGCTAATCACCAAGGCTTCCCTCACTACATGTAGAATCAATCTATGATAGGTTTTAAAAAGAATTTTGGGAATCTTCTTTCTAATCTCACTCATGGAGTTTATTTTTCCATGGGAGGAGAAATATAATGAGTCAGAGTGTCCATACCTCCCCTCTCAATAATACAGTTATCATAAAATGACTATTTGGTTACCATCCTCTCAAGATTATTTATTTTGCGAGTTCACGTGCTCGCGTAATAATAATTTATAATGCCCCTTCGCAATTGCATATTCCTCAAGCAACATCAACCCCTCCTAGAGATGGTCAAGGAATGATAGGCACTAATACTAAATTTGTTTTGATGGTTAATAAATGTTTCATCATCTTGGGTGGATACACAAGCACTCAAGCCATTATATAAATTCTATAAATTGAGATCATTTCTCATCATTTTTCAAAACCACATCTTTCAAATCTTCTTGTTATCATGCTAAATTGCTTTCATGTTATAGGTGCATTTTTTCATAATGGGAGCAACATATCAACATTTTGAGAAGAAAGAAAGGATATTGAAGTCCAATTGAGGGTGATTTTGAGTTTATTTACTTTCATTTTATACATTCTTTCTCAATTTATTTAATGTTAGGATAGGATTTGTTTGTATGCTTTTAGAGTTTGATGGTTCCTCTAGCATGCATTGTTTTCCAATTTTTCCTCTCCTTCATTTGGTGAACTCGACGTGAACATGCAAATCTGATTTTTCTTTGGTATTTTTTGATGTGTTTTGCATGTAGAGAAACAAGATCTATGCACTTGTGAGTCTAATTTGTGATGCATGTTGGATTTCTTGTTTTAAACATGCAACAAATCAGAATTTTAAATTGGTCTTTAAAATGAACAAAAAAATCACATAGACTAATTAGTGGGATAAATGAACAACAATTTTTATCGAGAGAGCTAAATAGGTTGATAAATTAATCCTACAATCTTCACATAGTTTTACTTATGAAGGGAAAGAACAATAAATTGTCATATTTGCATCATATTTCCTTTATTAATGGGTTAATGAGCAACAATTTTTATTTAGTTTTAATTAGGAAGAAAAAGAACAAATTGTACAATTATGATCACCTTTCCTTTCTAATTGGAAAATGAACAATTTTTCTTGAAGTGTTTGGTAAATTGTTATCCTAAGAATTGTATGAACGTATCCTCTCCCCTTGCCTTCGTGGATCTTGGGTGTAAGAGAAATTCATACAATTATTTTAGAGGGCATGCCTCTCGAGAGCTTTAGCAAAGTCGGTGAGAGGGAATGACCCAAGTGGGAACAAGGCAAAGCCAGCCTCTTCCAATGATGACATTAATTTTTCATTAGTATTCAAACGACACTTTCGGTAAGCTTACACCGAAAGACAGTAAAGGGAAAACCAAAGATCAGATTGAAAGATCACCAAAAATGACTAAGTACTAGGAAAACCAATGACACAAAGAAGTATGTAAACCGAAAACCACAATGCAGAGAGTTAAAGCAGAACCCGAAAGAGGAACCTAAAATGTAATTTACAGTGCAAACCGATGAAACATATTTAGTGCAATCGATAGTGAAAACCGAATGACAGTCAAGCATGACCAAAAGACAGAACTGACAGTCAGTTGCAGCTTGAAAAAAGTGGATCTGACTTCCACGTCAGATAAAGAAAGGGTATTCTATTTATAGGATATTTAATTTTTTTTAAATCCATTTCTTTAGGGACAAGAAACATTAATGTAAGTGATTTAATCAGTCTAACTAATTTAAAGCACATAGACTAGGAGATCTCAGTGCAAGTTGTAAACCTAATCATAGAGTTAACATTATTGTTATCATCAACTCGATGAAATCAATCCATCTATAAATAGATGATGTAATCATTCATTAGATTCTGTGAAAGAAAGAGGAAAATAGAACGAGCACATATATGGATTGAATTGAGAGTTTCAAAGAACCAGAGCAGAGAAAGAACAATTTGATTAGCAGAATCAAGAACAGAGGAAACTAAAAATCAGAGGTAATATTCAATGACAGTTCAGGTGATAATATTTTGTATGTGAACTACATAGGATCTGAATCAGCAATAGGAGATTGCACTTACCAGGTCAATTTGTAATTTTCTGTCATTCTAACAAGTGAAGCAAAGTGTAAGAAATACTTCTTGTAAGGAGGATTTAGCAGTCCTATATCAAATCTCTTAACCGAGTGCACACTTAATAGTGTTGTTGAAAGCTCTTAACAGAGTAGACTTTAACAGGTCTCCACTGATACTCCTAATAGGGTAGATCATCAGAAGTGATCAAAATTGTAAGCCTTAATTGGCCCCTTCCATTCTGCAGATAGTGAAGTTTTGTGGGTGCCATCCCCAATGCAGTTTTTACTTCCTAACTGGAGTTTTCTGTGATATCATATATTGTGTTATGTTTCAATTATGTTCATGAATGTTTCTATGAATGATTCAAATGTTTATTACTGTTATGAATTGATATAACTCTCATAAAGATAGTGTAGATCAGATGGAATGGATATGCAATTGATTACTAAGGTTAATTGATTAAAGAACATGAAAAAGTTTTAGAGGTACTGATTCACCCCTCCCCTCTCATTACTACTTCCCATTAAACCCAATAATTGGTATCAAAGCTAAGTCTCTTCTTGAAAATTTTAAAGGCTTAAGAGAAAAGATCATACAATGGAGAAGTACAAACTTGATAAGAATATTGAGAATAAAAATCTTGATATGCAGATGTTCTATGAATAGTATAAAGAAGCTAGAATCAAGATGAGAGAGTTGTTGGATGAAAGGAAAGGAATGGAAAATCGAAGTAATGAAAAGGATTATCAAGAAGAAGAGATCCCATATTTCTTTGAGTCTCCAGGATCAAATGCAAGCAAAGCATCAGATACATCAGAAGAGAACGTCACAAATCTAAAGGAGATCAATCAACATCTGACAGAGAAAATAAAGATGTTGCAAATTGGTCAAGAGACCTAGATGGATAGAATGATTGATGTGATGAGTTCTGCTAGACAAGATGAAACAGAAAGAACACTAGCTACCGATGACAGGAGGAAGATTACAGAGAAACTACAAGAAAAGGAGTTAGAAATACAAAGACATGTAGAGCATCACCATGAGCTCACAAATCAAATCATTCTCATGAGTCAAGAAGCAAACAAAATGAATGTTGAAATTATTGAGAGAATACAGATTATCGGTGAAGTAAGAGAAGAAAATGAAAAACTAAAGCATGAGGTTAGAATTCAGCAACAATATAATGAATTTATC
This sequence comes from Thuja plicata, assembly GCA_018584345.1. Lineage (NCBI taxonomy): Eukaryota > Viridiplantae > Streptophyta > Pinopsida > Cupressales > Cupressaceae > Thuja > Thuja plicata. The sequence goes on from MU227205.1 coordinate 1,095,477, forward strand.
AGAAAGGCTGAAGAGAGCAATAAAAGAATGGATGATTTTCTGGAAGGACAACGAAGAGTCAACAACAACAACGGTCTAGGCTTTACCAAAAATGGAGAATCATCAAATCAATCTAATCCAAAGAATTTTTATGAAAATCCAAGACCAAGAAAGCTTACATGCAAACACTGTGGAATGCACGGTCACACAGCAAATATGTGCAGAGGCAAAATGAAAGGTATTCCTAAATCTACACCTTCATTCATAGGATTCTGTTATAAATGTAACAAGAAAGGACATAAGGCATATGAATGTTAGTCTAAGGTAGAACAGCCAAAGAAGGAAACCTACATGGACAAATACTATCCTACATGCAAGATGAATGGGCACACAAGTCTTGAATGCTAGAAAAAGAAAAGACAGGCATGGAAGCCAAAAGGTCAAGACACTCCATATCAACCAAAGCATATCGGTAATCAGTATGAATGGGATTACAATACTTGGACAAATTGCACAGTATGTGGAAGGTATGGTCACATTGCTGCAAATTGTATGAGACTATGGACTAGAAAGTCAAGAGGATGGACTAACCCCAAAATGGCATGCTTACACTATCACAAAGTTGGTCATCTCAAAAAGGACTGCAGAGACCGAATGACAGAGACAAGCACATACCCGAATGGAAACACCATTGAAGATATCCGGAGGGCTAGAGACAAGATGTGGAGAAAATTGTCAAGCAATGATGAAGCTGGAATGAGCAATGCAAATGGTGACGCCCATCCAATGGATCTGATGACATCACCAACCCCGCCTAAGAAGAACAAGTAAGTATGGAACTACATTAACACCAAGCTATTATTTTACATCAGTTCCATAATATGATGAAATAAATCCAAATTAGCATAAGAAAGATGCATCATGGTTATACTTGTTGAAAAATGTGAAAACTATGTCTTCTAGCATATATACTGAAACCTGTCGGTATATACTTAAAGGAAAGACTGCCTATATTTACCTAGAGACGTCGGTTACAAACAAAAATTTTTAGTATTAAATGATACTCATCGGTAAACAAGCACATGAACATATTGTATGTGTTGCCAAAACCTATCTGTAAAGGTTAAGTCAACTTTGATTGCTCAGAAATGTTGTAATCATGACCGATGGTAATAAAGTCTTCACTGATGAACTCAGTCTTCAAACACCGATGAGTTGGTGAGAATTTATTACATGTGTTTTAGGGAAACATCTATAAATAGGGCATCAGAGTGACTCATTTTTTACGACACCCAGAGCAGAGCGAGCAGAGGCAATTTTTTGAGCAGAAAGGAACAAAGTCGCAAAGTGATCACGACTCGACCACCAAGCACTCCAAAATAGTTCAGAGATCTGTGCAAACACAATAGTAAGTTCTAACAGACTGATAACTCTGTTCTTTACGCATTTACGAAGAAGCCCAAAAATTTCTTGAAATGGCATCAACATCACGATTTGTAAAAGCTAAGAAGGCTAAGAATGATGAATTCGAACTCATCAAAAACAATGCATGTGAGGAACCTAAATTTAAGATTCATCTAGAGGTTTCCTCACAGCCCAATGACGCTGGTGCATTCTCATGCATACCAGCTAGGGTTTTTCTAGTTGAGGATGTTTGATCCTTCATACACTACAAGATTGCAGAAATTGGAACGACAGAGATGGAAGAAGCTTACCAGAAGCTTTGTAATGAAGATGGAACACTTAAGGATGAACACAAACACATTGAGGTGAAAGGGCTTACCAATGCCCTAAAGTTTTTGAAGGTCTTCAAAACTGACTAGATTTGGTTAGTGCTAAGTAGAATGCACAATAATAAGTTATGGTTGGATGAACCGAAGGAAATCACCCGAGATGTAATCCATGCAGTCACCGGTTACCCTGTAACTGATAAAGTAAAGGCGCTCAAGCATCCACCAAAGGCAGAGACCGAAAAGATGACTGGATCTAAATGGGATGGGCGTGGACTGAAAGTGACAACCATAGTCGATGATGAAATTAAGTTTGGTGCATGTGTACTAGGTTACAAATTCATCCAAGCTAGTAGATTAAACAGTATTTCTTCAGGTGCTGTGGATACAGCTTACAAAATTGTGAAGAAAGGCACACAGTTAGACTTGTCCAAACTACTACTAAATCAGTTGAAAGAAAATATCAATACAATCAGAAATGCAAAGTCAAACACCTGTAAGTTTGGCTCATTAATCATGTGCATTTTCTTTTACTTTCAAGAAAATTTCCCATCTGTTGGAGATGTAAAATGGGACAGCACCAAACCGGTAACAGTGCAAATCAATGAGCACATAGATGCTCTAGGAGATAATTTTGAAATTGTTATGGATGAATACTTTAATGTATTCCAAGACTAAATGCAAAAGAGGGTAAGGATCCACGAGAAACTCATCGAACAATTTAAGGATGAGATATGCTTCATGGTCGACATAGACCACACTTACATCAAACCTGTAGTAGCAAGAAAATCATGGTTGCAACCACTGGATATGAGATCAACAATGTTCTTGCAACAAAGGCAATTGATGCCTTAATCAATGAGCCACTAGACAAAAAGTAACCAGGGTTTGGAACATATGAGGAGGCCAAGAAAAGAATTAAATTAGGCCTAGTAGTCAAAAAGATTGTGAAGAAAAAGGACAAAATGGTAAAGAATCTCACGAAGATTCTATCTGTAGAAGAGAAAGAAGCTGAGAAAGATGAAGAGAAAGAACAAGAGGAGGAAACCAAAGAACAGGAGTCTGTTGGTAAAGATGATGAAAAGATTGACTTAGAGGAAACAGATTAAGACTCACCACCTCCTCCACCATCAAAGAGACCAAGAACTATAGTTTCTTCGAGAACAAGAAGCCAAACGTCAAAAGTATATACTCCTTCACCCCTTAAGAAAGGAAAAGTCAGGACATATAAGAGAAAAGCACCTGCACCGAAGAGAGGACAAAATAAGAAGGGTAGGAAATTCATCAGAACAAGAGAGGATATAGAGGATACCAAGCGAAATGAAGTCTTAGAGGCAGAAATTGTCAAAGTAAAGGAACTTGACACCATTGATGACATTTGTATATACATTGCAAATTCTGGATCTATTACTAATCCACATATTAGAAAATGGATAAAATGAAATCAGGAAGATCAGAATAAGATAGAAGAAGCTATGATAGCTAAACTGTATAACTTCAAATATGCACCCATACAATTTGAAGGAAGTTATGTACCACAGGAACTCTTGGATAGATTATCTACTCGTTGGACATTTTCTTTGGCAAATGAGAAAGAAATCAAAGAGAGGGTACTTGTCTCTCTAATGCCACCTGAGTGAACAAAGGCAGAAATACATGAAATGATGGAGAAACACAAGAAAGAGTTCTCACCAAAGCTACGGGCTTACAAATTTCTTGAAGGCAAGCTGATTAAACTTGAAAAGGAAAGTCACAATAAATGGTGCAAGATCATGAATAGGCCAGTTGAGAAAGACAGTCCTGACAAAGACCTTCAACAAGATGTTGATGAGGCAAACAAAGATGATACATCCATTGAGCTGGATAAAGAGGAAGATGATACAATAGGGAATAAGAATGCAGATATGGTAGATGAAATATGGGATGATACCACAAATGACAATATTTTGGATGCCAATATCATCGACATTACTGATGACCCAGGCAAAGAAATCAATAAGGATGAAGATGTCACTGTTGTCAAAGATACAACCGATGAATAGGACACAACAATTGATGGGGCATAGGTGATCATTCCAGGTAAACTACCAATATTGATACAAGCTATCAATATTATGCAAGAATCAATTAAGTCACCTGAAAAGGAAACTCCAAAGGACGCAGTTAAGAAGCAAATAAAGATAACACCAATGATCAGCAAAACATCAGAGATACTCAGAATGTGACCGAAACTACCAAGGTTACAGAAGGAGATAAGGACAAAGATGTGGATACTCAAGAGAAAAATGAGAACACCAAGGCAGATGATGCAAATGACTCAAATGATGGAGATAAACCAAAAGATGGAACTCCTGAGAAAATGGACAAAGGTGCTACCGACGATGCTAAGGTGAATGTAGAGACATCTACAGACATCTGATGAGCTAAAACTGATGCAAAGCAGTAGAAAGATGCACAACAAGTCACATCATCAAGCACAACTGAAAAGGCTGAAAAGTTAGCAATGGTGCTACACTCCACTGAATCACAAAAGAAGAAGAAGAAGACAAAGAAGAACAAGTTGGAGGTTACACTTGACTAAATCATTGAAATACCGAAGTGTGACCCCACTACACTTGACATGGATGCACTACAAAAATATGGAGAGATATGCCAAAGAAAGGCATTATAAGAAAAGCTGAAGAAACAGCATAAGGAATCAATGGTCCTAGAGACAACACGATACATTCTACACCAGATTGTACCTAATGTTGATATTTATCAAAGGAAGCCAATAATTGATCAACTAGCTATCCTCACCGACGCTATCACAACTCAAAATGTTGATGTTGAGAAAGCAATTGAGGAAAGAGAAGAAATGAAGTATCAACAAAAGCTTCTAGAGAACATCAGCCAAGAAGTGGCCAAAAATAAGGTAAAGCTATTAGAATTCATATCAAAATTAGATCCCATTATATCTTAAGCTATAACCTTAATCTAGAAGCTAAGCACAATTGAAAAGTTCACTCAAGAAAATAGTGACAACATAGCTAAGCTAGATATCGATCTAGCAAACAGTGCTAGTAGCCTAACAACCGATGGAGAAAATGCATTAAAACTACATTATGAAAAGATCATTGAAGTGAAATGGTTAAGGCAAGAGTTGTGAGAAGCAAAGACACGATTCAGAGAAGAATTAACCAAGCTACAGGCTCAACTTCTGCCAAATCTCACACTGCTACAACAACATATCAGTTCTGCAAGGCAACTGATAGCAACTTCCAAGATGTTTGTAGCAGACAACATCTATGATATGCATGCCAAGATAACACTTGAGAAAATGGCTCTATAAAACCTGAAGGAGCAATGGGAGAAAATGATGGAAGACATGAAATCTTCCCATTCACACATTTTTTATAAGTTCTAAGGTAATTGACCTTTGCCCTTAATATCAAATAAAAGGGGAAATGATACTTGTACAAAATATCATTGAAAATGTTATGTACATTTAGTCATAATGGGAAAAAGGTAGATATGTATATCTACATTCATAAAGGGACAGTGATATGAAGAAGGAAAATATATCATATGTACAAATATACCGGCATATACATAGGGGGAGTCATTAAATGACTAAAGATTATATATGTTGTATATACTTAACATGTTGTTAGTATTTTGCACATATTATTTTTTATACTAATGTCAAAGGGGGAGATTGATGACATTAATTTTTCATTAGTATTCAAACAACACTTTCGGTAAGCTTACACTGAAAGACATTAAAGGGCAAACCGAAGATCAGATTGACAAATCACCAAAAATGACTAAGTATTAGGAAACTTGATGACACGAAGAAGTATGTAAACCGAAAACCACAATGCAGAGAGTTAAAGTGGAAACTAAAATGCAAGTTACAGTGCAGACCGATGAAACAAATTCAGTGCAACCGACAGTGAAAACCGAAGGACAGTCAAGCATAACTGAAAGACAAAACCGACAGTCAGTTATAGCCCGCAAAAAGTGGATCTGACTTCCACGTCAGATAAAGCAAGGGTATTCTATTTATAGGATATTTAATTTTTTTTAAATCCATTTCTTTAGGGACAAGAAACATTAATGTAAGTGATTTAATCAGTCTAACTGATTTAAAGCACATAGACTAGGAGATCTAGGTACAAGTTGTAAACTTGGTCTTAGAGTTAACATTGTTTTTATCATTAACTCGATGAAATCAATCCATCTATAAATAGATGATGTAATCATTCATTAGAGTGTGTGTGAAAGAAAGAGGAAAACAGAATGAGCACATCTATGGATTGAATTGAGAGTTTCAAAGAACCAGAGCAGAGAAAGAAGAATTTGATTAGCATAATCAAGAACAGAGGAAACTGAAAATCAGAGGTAATATTCAATGACAGTTCAGGTGATAATATTTTGTATGTGAAATACATAGGATCTATATTAGCAATAGGAGATTGCACTTACCAGTTTAATTTGTAAATTTTCTTTCATTCTAGCAAGTGTAAGAAATCCTCTTGTAAGGTGGATTTAACAATCCTGTATCAAATCTCTTAACCAAGTGCACACTTAACAGTGTTTCTGAAATCTCGTAACATAGTAGACTTTAACAGGTATCCACCGATACTCCTAACAGGGTAGATCATCAGAAGTGATCAAAATTGTAAGCCTTAACCAGCCCCTTCCATTCTGCAGATAGTGAAGTTTTGTGGGTGCCATCCCCACCATAGTTTTTACTTCCTAATAGGAGTTTTCTGCTATATCATATCTTGTGTTATGTGTCAATTATGTTCATGAATGTTTCTATGAATGATTCAAATGTTTATTATTGTTATGAATTGATATAACTCTCAAAAAGATAGTGTAGATCAGATGGAATGGATATGCAATTGATTACTAAGGTTAATTGATTAAAGAAAGTGAAAAAAATTTAGAGGTAATGATTCACCCCTCCCCTCTCAGTACTACTTCCCATTAAACCCAACAATCCCACTATAATCAAATACCTCTTCGGTATTAAAGTCTCAGAGTCCTAATATCTCTTATGCCTGGTCTTTTTGGGGCTATATGTCTCAATAGAATTTGTGCTACCACCTCACCTTGTATGATTCATAAGCTATATTTGGAATGGATGCTCTAACTAAATACCTCTTGTTCTAGTGATCAAACATCCTTCTACTTGTTGACACGAAAGGTCGAAGACCAACTAAGATGCCCCACATTCTTACAGTTCTTAGTAGAGATAGAAAATTCCTTGGGAAGTGATTACCCTTGGGATTCGAAGCTTGGTATGCCTAAGAAGTGAGTGCACTATAAGGAGGAGCTCATGTCTCCAAGATTCTAAGCTATCTTCTTTGAATGAGTGCAGCTGGATTTAATCCAAGTGGGGATTCAGCAAGTATTGTCCTTTCTATCCTAGGTTGTGGTGTGATTTTTTACCCTTTTACAACAACCATTCTTCTTTATGTGTCTTGTGTGAGTGTGTCAAAACTTTTTTTTTAAAAAAATTCTCAAAACACTCTTAAGCATTTTCAAGATCATTCTTAAACGATAAATTTGTCACAAACACCTTGTCTCAAACCTTTTGCACGAACATACGGAATCTCAAAACATTCACCTTGGAGACTTGTGGCATGCTTAGAATCCTCATTACATATTAGTGATTTCACTTAGTCCTCATTTTTGCATCCTCATTTTTCATTCTCATATCGAAGTCTTTGCAATCTTGAATTATCCCTTGTCATTTTGCACCTTCAAAATCCTTGCATTATTTTTCCTCATTAAACCCTCATTATAGTTTCATATTGCCTCATAAGTCCTCATATTGCATGTAGATCTTTTTTTAAACTTTTACAAAATCCCAAGTGAATCCAAATTTTAGAGTCTCTACTTATGATATTGAAGATAGGATCTTGACTTGGTCCCTTTTATCCCTCTATCCAATTGTTCCCTTATCATTTGATCAAATTCAATCTTTGTCATGGTGGATTTGACCTAGTCTCCTTTTTGTCCAATTATCCTTGTCCTTTTGATCCCTTTCAAGTCAAGATCCCTATTCAATTTTTTAAGGTTATACTCTTAGTTTTGTATTTTTCCAAAGGTTTTCAAAGTCAAAAATCCAAAAAATGCAGTTGCATAAGCCATAGTTTGCTTTTCATAGTCATCCGAAATCCAAAATTTGCATTTTCATAAATTCCTTGTATACCTTAGGTTTCATTTTCATTCCCAAAAATTCAAAAAAAACTTGCACTTGCATAGAGTCATCATGCCAATTATAATAAGATCTCAAAGGCAACAAGGTTCATATGAGACACAAACACCTTCTGATCCAAGACAAGGTATACCTTTGTAGCAACAAGGTTTTGACCCAAATATCATGGCATCAAAACAATCAAAAAATCAATTACATCAGGTCCACGTGCACTTGATTCAAAAGTTGGAAGCAAATTTGGATAAAGAAAAGAAAATCATGGAAGAAAAGATGGCCAAACTCCCTAGATGTCCAAATGATTATTTGAATGAAATTAACATACAACGTCTCATTAATAGATCCAAATCCCAAAACTTATTTCACAAATAAATGAGGCAAACAAAATCTTCAACCAACTGCAACTCACTCACGCTCAAGAGAAAACATTTTTCAACCAAGTCCCAGATCATGCTCAAATCAATCAAATTTCAAATCAGTCTCCACGTGATCAACTTTCAAATCAATCATTCAACCAAGTTCCCAAACAAACCTTTCAACCAGAGTGTGGCATCATTCAACTTGGGCCACCACCAAATTATGAACCAATTTTCATTTCAATGCAATCAAATGTAACTCAAGCAATCACACAACCCCTTGTGCCAATCATGCAAATGAATCAGACTTCACCAAGTTCACAAACAACTTTTCCTCCAAGTATATCAATGTTAATGAGCATCCTTTTGTGCCCTAAAATTCACTACCAAGGTTTTATCAATAAAATACATGTTCAAATATGTCACCTTTTGAACATCAATCAAGAATGATCAATGAGAATCCTATTATGGCACATGCTCAATCAAACTATTCTCTCCAAAAAGAAACATTGATGTGGTATCACCAAAAAGACCAATCAAGCAATGAAGGTTCAAATCTAAAATTTTAAAGAATTTATTTCAAAAATTAGATTATATATATGAATAGGATGAAACAAATAATTCACCCATGTCTAGCAATGGCTCATCCCAAAAAAATCACATGGATGACACACATATTTACCCTCAAAATATTAACCTTCAAGAAACGCCCATGTTTCCCTCCACTTTGTCATCCCCACAATCCTCACAAGAGCAATTTCCCCCACATCCATCAAGTGACTCTTCCAATGATGCAACCTTCCAATGGCTATCCATAAAAAAAATCCAAGCTAGTCCTATGCATAGCCCAAGTTCCTTTGAGCCAATTCCATCATGTTCTCCATTTCCAATCAAGCTCATTCAAGAGAGCCCCATGAAAATTCCATCTCACTCATATCAAAATGATGACCCCTTTCAAGAATCCCCCTTGCATGTCCAAACTCATATCCCATGTCAAAAGGATGATCCAAAGCACAAAGAAACATATCAAGATCAAGATCCCAACGATGAAGAATCTCCTCCAACTTTTGACCAAGAACCTCATGATGATTCCATTTCCATTGAGACTCATGAGAATATTACTACCCTTATCCCCCTATCCAAGATGGTCCCATTATACCTAACTCTCCTATCTGACAAGATCCCCTTCCATCTCACAAACCAAATCACCTTCCAAGTCTCATTGACCTTCCACTTCCTAAACAAGATCATGAAATCCCTTCCAGATCTTCCCATGATCCCATGCCAAGTCAAGATCAAGGTGTCCCTTCACCTTCATTTCCACCACAAGATCTCATCATACATCCAGATCCTCCTCAAGACCCTTCCATCTCTTCAGTTCCTTTTCCTAATCCTCCAGATCGCCCACAAGATCCTAACCAGCTAGATGATAATGTCATTTCTCCTATTCCATCGCAGGATCCCATTATTCCTCTTGATCCCCCTTGTGATTCGAGCACATCTATGCAAGTTGTTCATGAACCCCTTACATGCCAAATAGGTTCCTCTTCTTCTATCCAATTCGGTTCGCTTCATGATCCTATCAGACCTTCCATATCATATAGACCTCCAAATAATGGACTCACGTCTTGTAGTAAATTTCCTACGGGTCAAAGAAAGCATTACCAAGTCAAAGGGTTGGACCTCCATGCAAAAGGTATATTAAAAACCTTTCATATGAAAGAAAATTTTGATGGTCGTGGTCTCAATAAAAAATCTCACTCTCAAGGCGTTGGTATCCCTTTGAAATCCAATTCCAAACGTATACCTCCCCCTTCAACCCTTCCATCCATCATAGGTCCATATATTCCTCCCTCCACTAGCTCACAATTCACTTACCCTTTCCCAAATGCAAGTCAGCAAAGGCACCCACCTTGGAGAACCTACCACCCATCCAAAATACCTCCATACAATTCCTATCCATCCATGAATCCCATTCCCTTTCCATTAAATTTAAATGCCAAAAATAAAGTCCATAAGTCAAGCAATCCACATGCAGTTAAGGCTCAACATGTCCAGTCTAATTGACATGTAAAAGAAAATAAAAATATGATCCAAAAAGTAAAATAAATTTCCAAAAGGCCACAAAGCCCAGTTGATCAAAAAATAAATTTAAACGCAATATGGGTTCCTAAATACCTTGTGCAAACAATGCATTTAAAGGACCCACAAAAGAATAAAAGGAAAAAAGCATGTGGATTCCTAAGAAGCTCCTTGAAGCACAGAGTCCCAAAAAAATCAAAGCTAGAATCCAAAATTGTTATCCCTCCATATAAATGCCTTCCATCTTCTAAATCCATTTTGGGTCCTTGTGTCCCAAAATCCATATCCATTCCTTCGCCAAATCAAAAATCCCTTTTTCCTCCACTCCATCACCCCTCAAGGTATGTGCCAATTTTGTTCTTGCATCCATTTTCATCCATTTAAAATCAAGCCTTCTTCCACTCTCTCTATCATCCAACACCTATCTTTCATCCTTTCCTTCAGCCTATCCAATCCTTTTCATAATCCTTATCCAATCATCTATTTCATATCCCTTTGTCATTACCCTACCAATGTATTTGAGCATACTGTCATATTCATGTCCTTCAAGAACATCATCCAAAGAGTAAGGCATTTGAGTCCTTCATCCATGTCATGTCATGCATCCAGTTTCTTCCTAACATGTCAAAATATCAAAAAGAAGAAAAAAATGAAAAATTTGCCTTGATGAAAACCTGGCAAACAGGCGTCTTGGTAACACAAAAAAATAAAGAGAAATAATTTTGTCCAATAGTGAAAACATGGAAAACAGATGCTTTGGGCAAGTACCATGATGAAAACTCGACAAACAAACATCATGTGTAGTTTATGAACTTCTTGCATTCCATACTTGGGGGCTAGTTTCATCCATGTTTTCCTATCACCATACCCCTGCTATTATCCTCCATTATCCCCATCATTTCCTCCATTACCCTATGCCTGTCATATCCCTTATCCTATTCCCATTTTCCCTACTTTGATCTTGACAAGGTTAGAGATCTCCCTAGAAGCATTACATGTCTTATCTCCTTTACATTTCCTACATCCCTTTGGTCCATACTTCCTATCCTATCCTAACCTTTCATTTATATCCCTTACCCTTGTTCGTTCTTGATCTTTCTTATCCTTTCCACATCCTATTAGTTTTCTATCCAAATCCCTATCTTGGTCTTGATGTAAAATAAGGACATTAAATGTAAAACATGTTTTCCAAAAAACCTCTTGACATGTCATCCAGTGCACCATTTCATTACCCTATCATTCTCATGTCCAATCCCTTAGCTTGGAAAAAAACATGTTATCCCATTTCTTGGATAGTCCTTAGCACCCAAATAGATCCAATGCAAGCGACCTTGGCCTTCATCCATCTACCAATCCATTTGTCCTTCCATAATATCTTTGCCTTGCTAGACACTGGGGGTAATTCAATACAACTTGCTCATGTAAATATTTTTGTCTTGAAAAAATTCAAAAAATTTGTAAAAAGTCTTGAAAAAATCCTTAAAATTATAAAATGTCCCACAAATACAAAAACAATTTGCATAATGTCTTGAAAAAATCTCTAAAAATATTAAAAAGTCTGGAAAAAATCCTAAAAATCATATAATGTCCTGAAAAAAGCACAAAAAAAGTTGAATATTTCAAAATCCTAAAAATCATCCAAAATCCAAAGCAATAAATGTAATTTTATGACACTCATTTTATTTCCTCATCATGTGCATAATCATTTTTCATGTCATCAATAAATTGTCCCTTGTGATTAGACAAACATTTGAGCTGATGTAGTTTGAAGACTTGTCAAACTTTGCCCTTAACAAAATCACGTATTAACAGACAATCTATCCAATCATGTCAGCAATCAGTCAGATCAAATTGGTCCTATCAATCAATCAGTCAACATCAATTTATCCTTTATCAACCTATCATTTGTCTTATACAAGGTGTTGTATACTCGAAACCAGACTGTATTTGTCTTAGATGGGGTACTTCATTTCTGAAACCAGACATCATCATCATTAAATTATGAACTTTGACAACAATATCAGAATGATTGTTGACTTGCTTGGCTCAATGAGTCTTATCTTTTATTGATTTATCTTTGGTCATGTGCCTATGCTACTCAAGGATATCATTGAGTGATGAGAATGGTCAGGATGGTTCATGGTCCTTTATTTTTGTTCTTGTCTTCTACATGTGGGGTATTTTTCATAAAGTTTTGGGGCACGTATGTCATATGCTTTGGGGTGAATGGAAACATTCCTTGTCTGCATTGTGTTTGTTTTTACGCAAAGGGATCGCATTATCGCTCTGACTTTCTATGTCATGGTGCGCTACATCCATTTGCAATATTAAATAAATCTCTTATGACAATAGTGCACTTATAAAAGCAATGTTTCATCACTACTAATTATTCTTATCTTATGTCTAACTCCTTATTTCTCCTAACATTTCTTATGTCAATCCTTGCAATCATTCTCTTTTCAAAAATTTGTCCACATTCAATTTCTGCCCAATTTTTTGAGGGGCATCCTACCTCCATTTATGTCGATCTACTAGGGCATGATCTTTTTATTTTTCTTTGAACCAATGCTCATAATCGCATTGTATCAAAGAGGGGCGAAATGTAGACACTAAAAAATAGTTCACGTCTCTCGCCCCCCTTTTTTAACATGTCTTCTATATTGTGTGTTTGATCACCAATATTGTGTCATTCCTCTATTAATTAAATAATGAAAACTATTTAATTAATTACTAATTTTTGTCCCTAATTGTCATCATATTCTGATCAATTTGACCTTTTGATTATGTCTAATAATGTCATTTTTCATCATTGATCATTTTAATCATGTCAATCAATTTCATCTTCTATAGGGGTAATCATTAATGTATTCCCTATTCCTAAGTCCTAACCTATGATAAATAAATAAATTTTTTTGTCCCAATGTTCCCCCTTTTCCCCACAATTAATTAATTATATTATATTAATTAAATTGTCTAATTTTAAATATGGGAATTATTATTAATTTCCTATTTCTAATCTTTTCTTTTTCCTAATTCCTAATTTACTAACATGAGTGGAATTAGTTTAAAAATTTAACTATCCACTCGCCCTCTTTTCTAGCCTCCACTTCCTAAATTCTAGCCTCCACCTTCCCTTTTCCTTTTGTCATAATTGTCATAGTTTATGACAATTTTCCTTTTTTCTCTTTTGTCATAATTGTCATGGTTTAAGACAATTTCCATTTTTTGCTTTTGTGATAAATTGTCATAGTTTATGACAAATTTCTCTTTTTCACTCACTAATTTCTAATTATGCATCAAACTTATCATAATTAATGACAAAATTTATTTTTCAAATTTATCAATTGTCATAGTTTATGACATTTTTCTAATTGCATCTCAAATTGCCCTTTTGCACACTTAATTGCTAAATTTGCAATTCTTCTTGCAAATTCTATAAATTGAGATTATTTCTCATCATTTTTCAAAACCACATCTTTCGAATCTTCTTGTTATCATGCCAAATTGATTTCATGCTATAGGTGCATTTTTTCATAATGGGAGCAACATATCAACATTTTGAGAAGAAAGAAAAGACATTGAAGTCCAAATGAGGGAGTGATTTTGAGTTTATTTACTTTCATTTTATGCATTATTTCTCAATTGCTTTAATGTTAGGATAGAATTTATTTGTATGCTTTTAGAGTTTGATGGTTCCTCTAACATGCATTATTTTCCTCTTTTTCCTCTCCTTCACATGTTGGCTACCAAGTTGGCAAGTCCATTGTCCTTTCAATGTGCTTGATTAATGGTGAATATTTATGGCTTGCTAACCCCCTCAAATATCTTTTCTAACCCGACATTATGCTTCCAATTGTGAATCGATCTTGTTCTTACCAAATTACTAGTAACAAGGAGTTCCCTTCTATTTCAACTCTTTTAGTTATAAGGACAAATATATATCAAGCAATAACACATGTAGCTCCACCTCATTATTATTTACTATTAGAAATATTTTGGACATGTGATTGACAATCTTAGCCTCCTAATCATAAATGGTACAACCTACATCAAATATATTGTGCAAACAATAGTATGTGGAAGAGTATTGTTGGCAATTGATCATTCCCTAAGTGTGTCTACACAAGCAAGGATTGTAAGTGTTTCAATATTAGTCAAGAGAGTATCATAATCAAATGAAGATTCAAAAAGCTCCAAACTATTATTGGATGATGGTCCAGTAGTGAAAGGGTACTCAGTGTGCTCTATATGATAGATATATCCCTCATAAACTATAATGTTTATGAGTCCATAACCTTATCATTTTTGCTAAACCACTTGTTCTTTTGATATTCGTCATGTGGCTCAAGAACAAATATGATGAGATAGGGCAGTAGACCATGCTTACAATAGTGATTCAATATCCTTTGTTTCCAGGACAAATTGTTCTCTAAATTAAGCCCAACAATAGAAGGCTAAATTGCTAGTTTAGACATGATGGACCCTCCCCCTCCTAATGAGGAACTTAATCTTAGTTCATGATACATGTGCAATCCCCATATCTCAATTGGTGTCTTGAATTGAAGAAACAAAGAAGGAAATGGAAGCATTCATGATACAACGTGTATTACACCCCCCTCTCCCCCCCCAGAGACCCCCTTTGTAATTTAGCACTATACAAATGTAGTACATAGGCTAAGACTAGATACAGTGAAAATAGACACTTTATAAAGAGTGTGAAATCATCTTTGATAGATTGGGCATGAAAAATTGGCCACTTTCAAAAAAGACGCTCAATTTCAAAGTATCCTTTGAAAGTTATGTCTATCTCAAATTTTATGTGAATTTGTCTAATATGTGCATTACAAATTTTAATGCCTACCCCATGTTCCCGTGTGGTTGCTTAAGTGCATTTTGTGCTTCAGTTTAAGCAGTTAATATCATGTCCCCATGTTGCTGCTTAAATTTAAGCAATAGAGTGTTCCCATGCAAAATAAAAATTGTAGAAAAAGGAAAATTTAGAATCTTTTCCTATTTTTGTGGAGCAGCTATTTTTTAGCAAATAAGCTGTGGAAAAAAAGGGGGGCTAGAAATAAGCAGTAGTTGCTTATTAAAAAAAGTGACACATGTCTTTATCATTTTATTTCTATCTCATTTTTATTTGCCTACAATTTTGCTTTCAGATTTATTTGCAACAAAAATAGCTAAAAATTTGATTTAAAAATAATAATTAAGAAGTTGCTTAAAATTAAGCTAAGCTAAGCAGCATGGGGACATGCTATAAGCTAAGTGGGGACATGCTATAAGTGTTCCCATGGAAATTTCAAAGTGTGAGAAGAGGATAATTTAGAATCTTTTGCTATTTTAACGGAGTGGCTATTATTTAGGAATTGAAAATAAGGGTGGGCCCCATGGAGGGGAGCTTCCTAAAAAATTTCAAAGGGTGTTGTAGAGATTTTTTAGGAATATTTTAAATTGGGTGGCCTCATGAATTTCTAATGCAACTCAGCTTAAAAGTTTAAAAACTGAAATATAAGGAAGTTGGGAATCTCATAGATTTTTCTTTAATACTTTAAATAAATAATTATGTATTCATGATAATTTTTTGTATTTGATTTTTGCATGGACAATAAATAGGCAAACTTATTTTTTCTTATAAAATTTTATTTTGGCAAAAATCTAAATCTTTATAAAAAAAATTCCTAAACTGCTGGAGCAAATTCTAGCCCTGCCATTTTTTTTGCTCAAATATATAGCCCTAAACTGTAGGGGCTCCTATTTTCCTGGAGAAGATTCCAAATGATCATGTAGCAATTTATTTTCTTCTTCATGGGATCTCTTCCTCCTTGAAAATAGAAGCTTAAGCCCCTCCATGGGACCCCACCCTAACCACATGTTCCCATGTGGTTGCTTAAGTACATATTGTGCTTAAATTTAAGCAATTAAGCGTTCCTATGGAAATTTTAAAATGTGAAAAAAATGATAATAAATTATGAAAAAGGAAGATTTAGAATTTTTTCCTATTTTCACGGAGCAACTATTTTTTAGCAAATAAAAATAAGTTGTGGGAAAAAAGGGGGGCCAGCAAAATTGAATTTACATGGGGCTACCAGCTCCACATTTTACTCCCTGAAAATAAGTAGTAAATGCATATTGCCAAAAACACGTGGCTCCACAAATATTTTTCCCTCTTTTTTTAAAGATTTTATTTCTATTTTTTTGTATGTACAAAGTTTTAAACTAATTAATTCAAATTTCAAGTTTTCTACTTAAAAATAAGGAGCAAAATACATATTCATGGGGCCACCAGCTCCACAAACATCTCCTAAAAAAATTGAGCAACCGCTACTAGCCAAAATAAGCTAAGTAGTGGCATGGGAACATGCTCTAGCTGTGGGAGAAGAGGGGGCACTGGAAATAAGCATTGGTTGCATATTGCCAAAAGCACCACCTGGCTCCACAAATATTTTCCCCTCCTTTTTTTTAAGATTTTATTTCTATTTTTTCCTCTATACAAAATTTTAAGTTTTCTTAAGAATAAGCAACAAAATACATATTTATAGGGCCACCAACTCCACAAATATCTCCTAAAAAAGTTGAGAGCCACTCCTAGCCAAAATAAGCTAAGGAGTGGCATGGGAGCATACCATTATAAAGAATTGTTTTGCAAGTTGAAAGGGGAATGGGAGGAGAAAAAGGTCGAATAGTGTTGTTGCCTGTATTAAAATTGACGGCTGCCATTTCAATTACCTTGCCTATGCAAATTCAAATTACACCTTCCAAAAGCAAACTCAAGCGCCCATCTTTCAATCAGATTTCACAACTCTAATAAAAGGCATTTGGGTTGATTCCGTCGTCCATCTAAAAGAGACACTTGCCACTCGTTTGTAAATTTGATTTCAAACACCAAAAAGCGTGGCCAGACGCTGAAACTTTCCACTCGAAGTGCCAAAAACTACAAGCTCTATCTCCCAAATAGAAACACCAAAAGAAATGCCAAAAATTACAAGCTCTATCTCCCAAATATGAACACCAAAAACAATGCCAAAAAACTACAACCTCTATCTCCTAAATAGGAACACCAAAAGCAATGCCAAAAAATATGAACACCAAAAGCAATGCCAAAAACTACAAGCTCTATCTCCCAAATACGAACATCAAAAGAAATGCGAAAAACTACAAACTCTATCTCCCAAATATGAACACCAAAAGCACTGCCAAACTGGTCGATGGAAGAGTAGCCAGTAGATTCCAATGCAAAAGTATGGAACTTGCAGGTCAAGTTCATCACCAATCTAGACGCCTCCACAGAAATCGATGTACAAAAAGCTACTAAATCAGACAATGGAGATGGATTGTTCAACTGAGCTCCAAATCGTGTCTCACTGAAAATGACAGTGACAGGAAACCATGCCAAAACTTGAGGCCATGCCAAAGAGACAAGTCAATTTGCAAGTTGTAATGTCCCGCAGATATCAAGGCAAAGTCGACTTTGCAAAGCATGCCAAAGGAAAGTGAAAAAGGCAAATTAAGTTGCTACCAAATGTGGCACCAAATTAACTCAGATTCTACCTAAATGCAGGCAGACAAAAAGAAGTTGTCTGCGTCAAATTTTTAAACATTAACCCCAAAAAACGGGTCTGTACAAATAAATACCAGATCGAGTCCGGATTGTTGAATATAGCGAAGAATTATGTATTTGAATTTTGGAAGGTGTCATCAAATGTCGATTCTCAGCGTCCAAAAGCAGGTCGATTTGAAACTCCAAGTTAAAAAGTAAATGAATTCAGGTCATGCCACGGCAGAAGTTGTTGCCAAATGTGAAGCCTAAACCTACAAAGTGCAGTTCGATGGCACAATTTTTCAAGAAAGAGGAGGATAAAGACAGGTCGCACCAAGAGAGCCTTCGTCGAACCAGCAGAAGTCCTAATAGACATGCAAACCAAAAAGGCAGAGGTTCCGAAGCATCAAATAACGCCAAATGACCAGCTAATTTACACAATACTTGCAGATTGATGCCAAATAACCAACTAATTTACAAAATACTTGCAGATTGATGCCAAATAATGGCAACTCGACTTCTGAAATGTGCAATTTCACTCCAGAAAGCCAGGGATATTGTAGATCGAGTGCAAATTAATCTAGGTGCCAAATGTAGAAATTGCAAGACGAACAAGCTCTTTTCCTACAAATATCACACTTTGTACAAATTGTAGATCTAGAGCAAATAATGCAAATATCCACAAATACTTAAAATAAACTGCAAATTTGCAAATATTGCACGGATCTTAGCAAAGATGAAACCAGTTTAGACAAATATTAGCAAATCAATGAAAATAATTTAAATTTCTTCAATATTTACAGAAATTTTGTAAATATTCTTCAAATATTTATATGAAAGTATAAATTTCTTCAATTTTCTAATAAATTTTGCAAATATTTGCTAGCAACCAAATTTTACTAATCAAATGTAAATCCATGTTGATTTTCCACTAACCACACCAAAGATTGCACGAAGTTGACATTTTTTCCAAAATTTTGCAAACCCCCATCTCTAATTTCCAGCTTTCTTATCAAATCTTCACGATGCTTTGCTTGCAAGTTATTCCATTGTACTAGGAAAAGTCTTTGATATTAGGGAAAGGCTCTATACTATATGAAACTTAATCTAGAATATTAGCAAGTGGAAATAACAAATCAGAAGGAAATGCAACACAAAAAAGAAGATAGTGTATTGAGCAGAATAATTTGATGAGTCATTATGAAAGGAGTGGAAGTATATGTGTGCCTATATAGGATTAATACATCAATAATCTCACTTAACTTCTGTGTTAGACTTCAACATTAAACTAACTATATATATATATATAGACACACACATATTCTATATCAATTTTACCAATATTATATCTTTTAACATTTTATATATAGAAATTTTTTTATGTAAAAACCTAAAATGTATATAAAGGAGAGGACCCTAGTACTTTGAGCACTAAATCATGTTTTATTGCTGCAATGATGTCGTATCACATGATTCGTTGCTTTTAGATATAGGGAATACATATCATTCAATTATTTGTGATTATCATCAACACTCACAACTATTGGTGTAATATTATCAAAAATTACATTAAATCAATAAGTGCTATAACTAGCACTTGCACCCAAAGGAGCTGCAAGGGATACGCCAATAGGTATTTGATTTGAAAGAATAAATGAAGCTTTACATAATAAAAGCAAGTGTCGTTGATAACTTCTGCCTGGGGAATATACAACCTAGTGACACCATTGAAATGAGAGGAGATTGAGCCTTTGGTGTATTGGCTATCAAGCTTGCTTTTGAGCGTGTGTTTTTGATTAAGGAGAACCTTTATAGCTATTCTTGATGGAAATCAAGGATTTGAGCAATGAGCTTGCTTCAAAAGAAAGATTTTGATAATTGATTATATTAAGAGGCCTCGTAAGTATTCAATGCCTCTACTTTATTTTTCTGAGTGATCCCCGATGATTTTAATGTGACTAGAAGACTTTAGTTCTTGGAAAATGTACATCTTTGTATTGGTGCCTAGTAGATGAAACAGATTAAAGGAATTTTTCCTTTTGGATGGTGTGGGATTGGAAATGTTAGAATACATTACCGAGATTAACTTATAACTCTTCCAATTTTAAAATGTCCCAAATAAGCACTGTTATATCTGAGGAGAAATAACTTCTAGAATACAACCTTAAACAATATGATGGGCAAGTTATGATGGAGAATCTCTTACAGGTGTAAGCATACACATCGCCAAAGAACCTTGCCAAGAGTTGTCTAAGGAAAAATATATTTCAGCCCAAAGATTTATCTTTAAGGCCAACATGAACAATCTCGCAGAAACTGGCAACATCATTAATAGTTGATGTTTGTATCCTCGCGAAAAAAAGTTAGAATTTTTGCAGATGACTACAACAGCATATAATGTTACAAAGAGCCCCACAAAGAAGCCAAAGAGTTCAGGGTGTAGCTTGCTCAAACTCCATGACTGGATTTTCACTCCTTAATCCTCGAAGAATATTCTTTGCATCTTCCTTTTCCTAGAGACCACACAATTAAAAATTGGTCACTCTTAGGAGTCGAAATGAAAACCAAAACCATGTCAATGTAGAACTAAACTCCTTACCTAATAATGAACGTGCTACACGTAGTAAATTGAGGAAAATTTCTAACATTTATTAGATAAAATAGCATTAAAACCAATAAAACATAAACAAAGCGATGCACAAAGTACTAACAACTGTATATGAAAAGTAACAGCACTAATAAAGATTATTAAAGATAAAATGGGACTAAAAGAAAAACTCTACTAGAATATGCTCATGGAATCACAAAACGATGACAAATCCATTATATATATCCATATAAATAAGTTGATTCCACTCATGAAAATGAAAAGTGAATGGTTGAGTTGGAAACTATAGATGATAGTTTCGAATGAGGGCATACAAGTAGCTTCGAATCCAACATTAATAGCCCAAGTGTAACTTGTTACAACTACTAAATTTAGGGTAGCTAAAAGAGAATATATATCCTGACTGAAGAAGTAGGGAAGCAATCTAAAATACTATATAATTCTGAATCAGAAACACCTTTTGTGATATCTTGGGGCAGAAGCAGTGAAATTGAAATTTTTAAATATGAAATTAAATTTGAATATTCTCATGACAAGTTTTCCTTATTTTAATGACTAATTTTTTTTTCAAAAAATGGAAAATGAAAAGAATCACAATACTGCTCATTTTATATGCCACTTAATGCATAGAAAAGGGGAAAAATTTATAGGAAAAATATTACCAAACCCAACCAAAGCAAAAATTTTATGAAAATGAGCCGAACTAAAATAATTCTCCCTACAGGTGCTGCTAGAGCTTAAATAGAACATATTTGAGGTAAAAACGAAGTCAATTACAGCAAAAATCCATACCTGATACAAATTGCCTCTAAATAGATGCTTCTAGAATAAATTTGGACACTTAGAAGTCGATCTGTAGAGAATTTCACATATTGCCATAAAATTCAAGTAGTCTTTGAATGCTCTACAAATTCTTCAAAAGCAGAGAATCACTCATTGTTCAAAACTCTTGTGTCTGCGACACGGGATCGACATTGTCCTTGGACTTTCCAACCTTTTTAGGCAACATAATTTGATGAATATTAGGCAATACTCCTCCAGAAGAAATGATAACATGTCGAGAAGCTTACCAAGCTCCTCATCATTCCTTAATGCAAGCAGAATATGTTGAGGAATTATTTGAGTTTTCTTGTTGTCTCGCGTCGCATTTCCAGCCAACTCCAAAACCTAGAAAAACAGGGGCAAAGACAAAAATAACTTGAACAAACAACATTTCAGAAAAATGCTACAAAAATTTCCAGAAAAGATAATTTACCTCAGCTGTGAGATACTCCATTACGGTTGCAAGATAGACGGGAACATCGCCACCGACGCGCTTAGCATACTTGCCTTTTTCAGATACTAGCCAATTCTTCCCATCGGAAATTGTAGGTCAGCCTTTTGTGACCTTGTATTTGATTTCACACCCTTACCTTTGTCTCTCCCTCCACCTAAAGCCATTTCTGTTTGCAGAAGAAACTACAAAGGAAATCGGCTTCGCCCTGAATCTTAATCTTCACAGATCGAAATAAAAATAGCGTCTCTACAAAACTTTACTGGCATTAATTGACTATAATTGGAGTCCCTTAAATTGTCTGAGATCTAATTTAATCTGCGTATCAATAAAGATTTGATTCATTCGCAGTAGATCCGATTCAATATTTATAAGACTTTATTGATGATTTTCTGTTGACTGTATTTATTTTTGGCTGATCAGGAAAAATGGTAGGCAACTGAAAACCAGCGAGCAGTTTCCCAAGTAGATTTGCAACGACCGACAGGTTTTGAGTAAAATCTCCACCTATAATAGCCTATCGGCTAATAACCACTAGAACATACTCAAGAACTGACTCCTTTAAAAATAAGACTTTTTAAAAGGTACATATTGTATCATTACAAATTTTTTTAGGTTGAATGCATGCATATTAATACAATCTATTCTTGAAAAACTAGATCAAATCTAAAGGAGGTCATCCTCAAAGCTATGAACAAGAGAGATAACCCTAAGAACTTGATAAGACTTAGAAGGATCAAATAATGAGTAAGAAGGTAAACTTCATTACTTTTTAATAACAACGGGGGAATCTAATGACGAGTGCTCTCTTTATCATTTTATTAAAAATTTGATTACCATTTACATTTCAAAGAAGTAATACTAGCACTTGCACCTAAGGCCCCATTTGTTTGACAAAATTCGAGCGGAATTGGCAGCGCAAATTCCAGTTTTGAAGGTAATCCGCTGTTTGTTTGTTAAGTTGCAAAACCCAGTTCTGACGTCGAAACCCGGATTTGACCCAAAAATGGGCGGCGCGATCTTCCCACTGAAAAGGTGGAATTCAAAATGGAAACCGGGTTTTCAGTGTTTTTGGACTGCATTTGATATATTTTCGGGTCCGGAGTCTTCATGTTTTAAAAATGTGGTTTGCAAATAGGGTTTCATCCGCTGCCAATTCCGCTCAAGCGTCATTCATCTTCAAACACAACAAAGGGTTTCATCTTATGTCTAAGTTTTGATGTACAAAACCTTCGATACTATGGAAGATACACAGAGTCTTGTCCTGTCTCCAATGCTTTAGTAATCTTTTCCTCCAGACTTTCATTTGTCGAACGCTAGCAGAGAGGGTTTCATCTATCGAATGCCAGCAGAGAGGGTTTCATCTATCGAACGCCATTCAACCGAGGAGAACACAACAGGGTTTCATCTGTCAAACGTCGTTCTTCATCATGCGAAGGACGAGGATTATCGTGAGTTTTATGCTTCAGCAGTGTATTGTATTTGTGTTTATGCTTCTTCATTTAATGGTTTACCTATTTGTGCTTCATAATTTGTAGTATTTGTGGTTGCAATTGTTAAGGTCAGTATTTGTGACGGAAGAACCCTTTACCCATATGCGTTCTATAGGATTTACATGTAAATATAAAAGGAAGCAATGTTTTACAATGAGTGTAACCAACTGGTTACATGCAGGTCAACTATTAGCGACTTCGTCTTTATCAACAGTTGCATCTCTTGGTTGAGTGTATTAACAATACAGTACATTTACAGAGAATTTTCATTCAGAACCACTAGTATATCACATTCATACCTCAAAAAAATATATAATAGAAGAAATGGGTTCATTTAGTAATTCATTTAGCGGATTTGAAATTTGCAATACGCTTATTTTCATTTTCTCCGATTGTGCTTAGCATTTCCTGTTAATTTTTTTGCACAAGATTCACCTTAGTTTTTTTGTCATTTAACTCAATTTCCCATTTTTCCACCTCTATTCAAGAATGGAATGG
>MU227205.1:1175526-1185627 GCA_018584345.1 Thuja plicata
AAGTCATTTTCAAGGTCTAGTTCAGAGGAAGGATTCAGAAAATACCTCACGCACGATTTGAGCTTATCCCAATGCACGAGATCGTGTCCTTCAGAGGAAAGATCGATTTGAGCTTATCCCAATGCACAAGATCGTGTCCTTCATGCACCAGCAGAGCAAAAACGCAGAGGAAAAAAGAGTGCAGAGCGTCGCTACACAGCAAAAACGCAGCAGAGCCAAACCCTAGTTTTTCGTAAACAGCAAAAACGCAGAGAGCAAAAACGCAAACCGTGGAGTTTTAAATGGGGTTTAAAACCCAAACCGTGGAGTTGCCCGGATCCGACGGGAATATAAAATTTTGTTTATTTTAGACACATAACCGTGGATTCCAAATTCATTCCACCTCCTGAGGTGGAATTGCGAAATCCACGGTTTTGGCAAAATGGGGTTCTAGAAATCCACATTCCCATTCTAAAAAAGGGCATCCAAACAGAGAATTGCACCCCATAACCGGGTTATGGGCGGCATAACCCGGTTATGGGATGCAACCAAACGGGCCCTAAGAGAAATGATATCTGCTCATATTGAATTGTAAAGCAATCTCTAAGCATAGACATTTGCACAACTACATTCAATTTAATTCAAAACTAATAATCTATTATACATTTGCACAACTACATTCAATTTAATTCAAAACTGATAATCTATTATAATCTATTTACACAATCATAAGTTCAATTTAGAAAAACAAGGCACACATTAAGAGCTTATGATTATAAGTAGGTGCACTTCAATGACTACTCATTATAGTAGAACATAAGATATAAAAGAAAATGAGGAGTTAGGGAGTGGAAGGACCCTCTTGCAGGCTCCATAATTTCCCTATTGTCCACATTTAAATAAAGCCCACAATGATGTGTGTCAGTGTAGTATTGTTATTTATCACGATCCGACCAACCATGATTACTGAACTCTGTTGAGTAGCTAGCTTTCGGCTGTAAATTGATATTATTCATAAATTTCACGTCTTTTATGTACCTTCAATAATTTCATTTTATGGTCCACTTTATCTTCATAGTTTTTTTCATGATCAACAATGCGAAGGTATTCATATTGATCTAGGCAATTAGTATAACATATGCATCAAAGAATTTGATAGAATTGAAAATTTAGCATTTGACAATTATACGCATTTGTGTTTCTATAATAAACATAACAAATGGAATTCTTATGGACACTTTGGGGAGTCTCTCTCTCTATATATATAATTTAGAATAGATATTATTATTTTATTTTATTTTGAAAATAAATTTAATATTTTACATTATGTAATATATGATTAAAATTTAATTTATTATATCAAAGATTATATATAATAATAAATATCATTAATACTCAATATAATATACATTAAATATAAAATATAAAAATAAATATAATTATTAATTATAATTATAATATCTATTTTAAAATTAAAATTAAATTTTGTGTGGATGCAAATGGTAGCAAGCGGAAAATTTTGTGCAAGTATTTTTCTATTCCTCCACTTTTAAATGAGATGGGGTTTACAAGTAGTTATATTAAGATAGTTACAATATGTAGTTATACATTTTTTTTTAAAAATTATTAATTCTTTCAATTACAAATATTATATTTATTATTATTATGTTGGATTATATTTTTGGATAATTTTAATGAAATAATTTTGATAATTTTAGTAGTATGAATATATTAGATGGAAATTTGGGTGATTTTCATGGATTGGCTTTAGAAATTCCTAAATTATTTAATAATTTTTTATTTTATTTTTTTATGTAACTTTTTTTTGCAATGACACAATGAATTGGTCTACGCCCTCAATGGAGATTGTAAGATCATATATATGGTATCATTCTATATCACTTGGAGATGAATTGGAGAAGATTTGGTTGGAGAATCGTTTGGTGCATTTGTTTGTGCTCGCATATTTGTTCCACCCACCTCCAGAGTTGTTGAAGGCACCCACAACACACATTATGTAACCATTGTGAACAGTAACATCATTTTTCTCTTAATATTAATAGATATAGTTGTTTTAGCCACCAATGGCCAGAAGCGTATGCAAAATGCAGAAACAATGACAAGGCATTTGAGTTGTTTGATAGACGTCTAAAATAAATGTCATCTCATGGTGGAATTTAATGATTGCGAGAAATTACACAAATTAGTGAATTTGTTCATAGGCTTTTAAAAGTTTTTATATAGCTATAAATGGCAGCGAAAAGCCAAATTTCTTGTCATGCCAATATACTCACTACCTATGACAAGACTTCTCATACAAATGCAATTAGTAGGTGTAAAACTAATTTCTACAACCTTTCCCAGCATCATTTGAAACAAGGTATGGACATTCATGAAATCATAATGTGAAGGAGTTTTTTTGGGGGGAAATGCTTTATTTTGGGAGCATAGAAAGGTATGGGAGTTGTTTAATAATTGCTCATTGCTAGAATGTCATGGTTGTTGATATAAATAAATGGATTTGTTTAAATGACTTTAAAATCTTTATAAGATGTAGCACGCTTTATTTATATTTATTCATATTTTAAGATTTGATAAGTTTCGACGTATTTATAGGCTGAGAGAACTTAGTTGTAGCACAAATTAGGAGTTTGCATACATAAAAAAGAACTCGCTGGCGGTTACAAATGTGTAGCACCTAGAAATAGTAATGGGGCACTTACAAATGGTAGTGGGAGATGATGAGATATGGGAAGGGAATAGATGGTATGGCTTCTAGATCCTTCACTAGCTATATTTATCCATTGGCGGGATAAGAAGCCAAACTTGTCTATAGGAAGAAACTTCATTTCATTGGAAACAAAAATTTATATGGATGATACTAGGCATGAAACGTTGGAGAGATACCAGGCGTAAAATTTGTCATACGACCCTTAGTAGCAGAGGAGCTCATGCACAATCTGGAAGATCAAGAGGAAGAGAAAAGTGTTGTGGAAGACCCTTAGTAGCCTATGAATCTCCTAAAGAGTGGAATAGCGGTGTGATGAAGAGTCTTGAACAAGAGATCGCGTCCAATTAGGACCTTGCAAAATGATACAAAAAGATCTTTCTGGTGAGTTTTCTATAGAGTTTTTTTCTTATAGTAGGCGATTTTTTTTAAATATGATACAAAAAGATCTTTCTGGTGAGTTTTCTACAGAGTTTTTTTCTTATAGTAGGCGATTTTTTTTAAATATTGTTGATCAAGGCATACAAACCCACCATTCATTGTTCTCCCTTCTTCTAGTGTGGATAGATACATCATGATAGAAAACATAGGATAAGACTCATTTCAAACAAAATCGTTAGATTCATTTGCTAGACTTGTGGAATATTTCCAGAGTTTCCTAGGCACTGCTCCTCCATTTTACATAACAACCCACATTGCAAATGCATATATTCTTTCAATTGTTGTGTGAAGAGTGTACATTAGCAAAGGGCAAGCAGATATTTGGCTCAATTAATTGGGTTCTTCTTGTCCCATGACACTTAACATTTAGTGTTGAACACGCGTCAAATGTAAATTTGATTTAAAATTTGTTATTGATCTCAAAAAAATCAATGAAATCTACTTTTGTTTTCTGTGTATTGAAGAAATCTTCATTCAAACCCCACAAATATTCACAAATCATATGTTACATACAACCCTACCCTTCAGGTCAGATATTATGACTTATTATATATTTAATTCAACAATGTTAATTGTAGAAGAAAATCTAGAATTTATTTCTCTTTGGATTGGATAACCTAAATTACAGTAATAAAGTGAATATTTAAAAATGTTAGAAAATTGGTTCAAGTTGTGAATTCAATTTTAGTATCAAGTATGATAGATCAATCATCATTAGTTGGAGGATTGAGAAAGTTTTATGTTAAACATTCTCAAATATGATATCTCTTGGGGTATTTTGTATATTTTTTAAATATATATTCAATTTTGATCAATATTATTAAAAAAAAATCTTGGTTAACCTTTTCAAAAAAAACATAAATGGTTGTCTAACTCAAACTATATTTAAATTTTTATTTGACAAATGTTTTCAATTCAATCTTTATAAATTGTATTAACGCTAAATTTACTTGTAATTTTTTATTATGGTATCACTGGTGATTAGAATAATACCCTTATCTCTATCAATCTATCTCACCATCTATATCTTTTTTATGCAATGACACAGTGAATAATTAATAAAACAATTATTAGTAGTCATTATTCAGTTAATTTTATATGACTTCACAGCTTATAACTATTTTTCTCAAAAAAATCAAAGTGTATCTCACTTGCACTCTTTTGCACAAATGTCTCAATTATGGTGCACTATTGACACCAATAAACTTGTACAATTAACTATTTACAAAATTCTAAGAGAGTGGACAAATTTGTATGAGTTTTTAATTTGTGCATATTTATAGTAACTTTTAATTTGTAAAATGTAGTGTACACTGTTATTCTTCCCTTAGTCATTTTATTTTTGCAATTCAATTTTCCTTACTTAAACTGCTAATTAAACTGATACTGAACTCCAATTTTTCAGCAGACTTACTGAATAAAACATTTTAATAATTAATTATCAAAATTATAAAATGTATGTCCTCAAGATATCACACTCCATAAGCCATAACCTGCAATGACAGCAATATAAACTCAATTACAATAAAAGAAAACAAAAAGTCAACAGTAGAGCATGTTTCTATTTAGTTTAATGTGATTTGATTTATTTTTCATTTCTATTTGAAACATTTAATTATTTCATAATGAATTAGATTTGTTTTATAGTAAGACAGCTTACTCTTTTTATTGTCTTTTTATCTCTTTACTACTTGGAGACATATTCAAATAAATATTCAATTTATTTTTCAACCTAATTTTATTTCATTTCCTTTTCAAATGATATTAATATTATTTTTTAAATTTTCACCTACTTCCTCCTATTCAATAAGAGTTGTCTCTGTTTCCTCAAAATATCTCATAAAACCACCATCACCAAATCAATTATTATTTCAACAGCGACTGTCCCTATTATACTCAAAATCTCATAAAGAACTCTATAGCCCCACAAATCCCCCAAATCAATTATTTCAACAAGAAGTCCCTATCCCCTCAAGACATCTCATAAAAGACACAATCAGAGTTGTCTCTGTTTCGTCAAAATATCTCATAAAACCACAATCACCAAATCAATTATTATTTCAACAAGGACTATCCCTATTATACTCAAAATCTCATAAAGAACTCTATAACCCCACAAATTCCCCAAATCAATTATTTCAACAAGAAATCCCTATTCCCTCAAGACATCTCATAAAAGACACAATCCCAGTAGATATACACCATAACCAATTGTTTCATAAAGGAACACAATCTCAGTAAAACACCATAGCCAATTGTTTAGAAAAAAAGAAAGGCACCATAGTAACACTCAGCATAGCCAATTCTTTAGAAAAAAAGAAAGGACACCATGGTAAATTGTTCAGCATAGCCAATTGTTTCAATATTTTCTTCAAACCTATACTCCCTACACTACTCCATACTCCCCTACACTACTCCATGATCATATTTACACCATATCATGAAACCTTCTCCTCCATAACAATAATTCATAAAACTGTTCCTGCTCTGTGAACAGTTTTGCACAGTATCATAACAAGCCTATTTTACACCATACCATAAAACCTACTCCACCTACTCCACACAATATCATGAAGCTTACTTTACACCATATTATAAAACCTACTTTACACTATGATGATGGTCTTTAAAGCTACTTCATAAATATAGGAGTAAGTAAGTTTCGGACAGAATGCATTAAGACCAAAAAAAAATGTCAACTTCTATTTTTCAAATTCACATAACACAATAATAAGTTTTGACAAGTTTTTTGTGATTTTCAACCACAAAATATGTAGATCATGAAAAACAGATGCTAAAAATTTGTGTCTTCAGAATCTTTCAAATTTGGTCAATGATACATTCTGTCTGTAGCTTAAGCACAGATATAATGTTATACTTCATTAACATATTCACACCTTTGAAACCAACAATGCAATGAACAAATGAAAGAGTGCAAAACACAATACAATGAACAAGATATGACCAACCCTCATCAATAAGAACTCAAAATTTCAGTTATGTAACACCCAATCAAAACTCCAACAAGATATGACCAACCCTCATCAATAAGAACTCAAAATTTCAGATATGTAACACCCAATCAAAACTCCAACAAGATATGACCAACCCTCCAACAAAATTTGACCAACCCTCGTCCATAAGAACTCAAAATTTCAGTTATATGACCAACCCTCGTCGTTAAGACCTCAAAATTTAAGTTATGTAACACCTAGACAAAACTCCAGAATTACAAGCTTGTAACATCCAGTCAAAACACAAGAAGTCAAAACTCAACAGAAATAACTTTACAAGTTTGTAACATCCAACCAAAACACAAGAAGTCAAAACTCAACAGATACAACGTTTAAGACAACAATACAATGAAGCCAAGGAGGGACTTAGTTTTTTTCAGTTTTTTTTTAACTTTCCTTTGTAAAAGTCGAGTTTCTCAGTCTTTTTTTTAACTTTCCTTTGTAAAAGGAAAAGTTGAGCTTCTGATAGCTGCATAGACACTGGTACAATGAAGCTGCATAGACACTGGTACTATGAACGAGATATGACCAAGCCTTAATCGAAGAACTCAACATTTCAAATTTAGTTATGTAACATCCAGTCAAAACTTCAGTTATGCCATCATCAATACCTTATAGTGCAGCCTGATGAAGTATAGCCGTTGTCATTACAGTGTACCCCGAATAGCATAGCATAGTACATTCTAATAACTGAGCAGCCATTGTAATTAGAATCTGAGAACATCTTAAAAACTCAACAGACATTATCATTACAGTCTACCCCTGAAAGTGTGCTTCTAATACAACTGAACGGCCATTGTCATTACAGTCTAGCCCTTGAAGCATACGGCATCCTAATAACTGGGTAGCCGTTATATCAGTAAATCCAAAACAAATTCAACATACACGAGTCACTAGCGACAGAATAGTGATCTTAAACTCCAACAGTCACATAAAACACACAGAAACCAGACTGTTTACCCCCTACTTAATTAAGCTAATATACAGGCGAAATTTTCGATTGTACATTCACCACAGCAAAATACATGCAAGTAAAAACCAAATCAGAAATATACATCTTGCCTATACGAAATATTTAGTTAATATTTAAATAACTTCAAGCTTATGTATTTCAACTTCAATTATTCTTTTTAATCCAACACTTCCGGATCAGTATAAAGAACTACAAACAATAAGCAGAGAAATATTTAAATGTAGATGAACAACAAAATTCGCAGCCACACTCATTCTCTCATACAGGCAATAAAATCATTTCCATATGAAATAGTTAAAAGTCAAAACAACAAAATCCGCATCCACCCTCATTCTCACATACAGGCAATACAACCGCAGAACTTGTTTACATTTGAATAAATAGATCTTTCACATACAGAATACAAATCACAGCATTTAACCACATGACGGGATCTTATCAGTAAATTATAAATAAGCGGTAGATTAATCAACATCCCTATTAACTGTTTCATCAACAAAACAAGCCTCATTCCAACATCTTTCTAGTTCTAATAACTTTTGATAATCTTGCGTACAGATATATATACACACAATCCAGTTTCCAAGACGAACAGACCTGCATAAATGTCAAATTTGAACGCACAAGTTTTGCATCTCATGACAATAAAAACTTTCAAAAATGAGGCTAAAGGCAGACCGTTAAAGTTCAGATCTGCCCTGCACATTCGATTTAATAAATGTCACTTCAAAACGAAACAATATCTACTACTACTACATATGAGAAAGGGCAATCCCCTTCTAAATTGTTCAGGACGAGCAATTATAAAAGTACGACAATCATAAAAACTTTAAAACTTAATCGACTTCTTCAATTTTGGGACCTGGGCCTCCACCGGTCGAAGGACCGTCCTCCTCGGGAGCGCCAAAATCACCACCAGGCATTTCACCACCCGCACCCTGATACATCTTTGCAATGATAGGGTTGCAAATGCTCTCGAGTTCCTTCATCTTGTCCTCAAACTCATCAGCTTCAGCAAGCTGGTTGTTGTCAAGCCACTGAATGGCCTGTTCAATGGCATCTTCAATCTTCTTCTTGTCCGATGCATCCAGCTTGGCTGCAATCTTGTCATCCTTAATAGTGTTTCTCATGTTGTACGCATAATTTTCTAACGAGTTTTTGGACTCTACCTTCTTTTTATGTTCCTCATCCTCTGATTTGTATTTCTCTGCATCCTGAACCATCTTCTCAATTTCCTCCTTGCTCAACCGACCCTTATCATTGGTGATAGTGATCTTGTTCTTCTGACCGGTGGTCTTGTCTTCGGCTGATACGTTGAGAATGCCATTGGCATCAATGTCGAAGCAAACAGTGATTTGAGGAACACCCCTGGGAGCAGGAGGGATTCCAGAGAGTTCAAACTTGCCCAACAGATTGTTGTCGCGAGTTCGAGTCCTTTCACCCTCGTATACCTGGATAAGCACACCAGGCTGATTGTCTGAGTAGGTAGAGAAGACTTGTTCCTTCTTTGTTGGAATGGTGGTGTTCCTTGGAATGAGGACAGTCATAACACCTCCAGCAGTCTCCAAACCAAGAGAGAGAGGAGTGACATCAAGCAGCAATAGATCTTGCACCTTTTCATTGCCTTCACCGCTTAATATTGCAGCTTGCACTGCAGCTCCATATGCAACAGCCTCATCAGGATTGATACTTTTGCAAAGCTCCTTTCCGTTGAAAAAGTCCTGCAACAACTGCTGAACCTTGGGAATTCTAGTTGACCCACCGACAAGGACAACATCGTGAATTGTGCTCTTGTCCATCTTGGCATCCCTCAAACATTTCTCAACAGGTTCCATGCACTTTCTGAAGAGATCCATGTTCAATTCCTCAAACCTGGCACGGGTGATAGTTGAATAGAAGTCAATACCTTCATATAGAGAATCAATCTCAATGGTCGTCTGAGCAGTGGATGAAAGGGTTCTCTTTGCCCTCTCACACGAAGTTCTCAATCTTCTCAAAGCCCTCGCATTGCCTGAGATATCCTTCTTATACTTTCTCTTGAATTCTTGGACAAAGTGATTAACCATCCTATTGTCAAAATCTTCTCCACCCAAATGGGTGTCTCCAGCAGTGGCCTTGACTTCAAAAATACCTTCTTCGATTGTCAAAAGAGAAACATCAAAAGTACCACCGCCTAAATCAAAAATCAACACATTTTTCTCACCCACACTGGTAGCCTTTTTATCTAAGCCATAAGCAATGGCGGCAGCAGTGGGCTCATTAATGATTCTCATAACATTCATACCAGAAATGACACCTGCATCCTTGGTAGCCTGTCTCTGGGAATCATTGAAATAAGCAGGGACAGTGACAACAGCATTTTTAATTGTTGACCCTAGATAAGCCTCTGCAATTTCCTTCATCTTCATCAAAACCATCGATGAAACCTCCTCTGCGGAAAATTCCTTCTCCTCGCCCTTGTAGTTCACACTAATCATTGGCTTTTCGCCAGGTCCTGCAAACACCTTAAAGGGCCAGAGCTTTATATCACTCTGAACGGTAGGATCGGTAAAGCGCCTTCCAATCAACCTCTTGGCATCTGCAAATCAATTAGAACATCATACATCTCGGAAAGGTATTTAAGCTATAAATACGACCGCATCATACATCTCGGAAGTATTTAAGCTATAAATACGGCCAGACTACAGAACCACTAACAAATCTACGGATAGAATAAAACCAAATGAATGCCAAGAAAACCAGCAAAGAATAGTATCATTCTCCACGAAAAAGTGTGACTTAATGAAATCAAATTCACTAAACTTATTTCAGTACAGAATCATCTAAAGCTAAGTTGGGCAGGAAAATAAAGCTAAAATGACGATCACATCCAACACCAAAGCGCTTGAACCAATAACTTACTGGTGGAAACAACATATTAAGAGTAAAAGAAACCCTACCACATATTAAAATGTTTGGTTTATGGG
>MU227205.1:1185865-1209465 GCA_018584345.1 Thuja plicata
AAACCCTACCACATATTAAAATGTTTGGTTTATGGGTAAACGAACCACAAGGTTAAAAACATTCGGAAAATTGAACCCCTGCACTAAAGGTTTCACAACCAAAACATACACATAACCCTCGTACACTAGAAAACGCCATCAAGCTATTAGAATCCTGGGCGAAAGAACAAACAAGAATTGTGTCTTAGAAATACATATTAATCTCGCCTAAACTCTATGAAAATCCATTGCTAGAAGCTCTTTGATGCTAGATGTCAGCTCAAAGGCAATTATTCATTAAACAGTATCCAAAATCAGCACTGAGACTTAAATATCAGTTTAAACACCAGTTTAAAAGTAGACAAAAACTCAGAACCCGATACGATACGAGTTCTAACAGTAGACAGACATTTAATCGTGTAAATTAACAATACTCAAACGACATCAGTGGCAACGAAAGAACATAGGACACCAAATTTAATAGTAAACAAACACTCACGAACAGCATAAAGTCGCAATGCTCAAGACATCAATAGCAACAAAAAATACATGCGCGCCTCGAACGTAAATCACCTGCGATCTACTATATTATTTTAACCATAAATCCTAAATTACACAGCCTACAATCAAATTTAAACTGTTCCTTTCACAACTCCAGATCGAATAAAGTAGCTTGCCAATCTTCAACAAAATCATAGAACCAGCTCTCAAGCGTAACCCACAACTCAGAAAAACATTCTAAAAGAGGCACCCACAGTCAGATGCTGGAATCAACTCGCATAGGCTCTAAAACAATAAAGCGTACAAGAAAACTTTACAACAACAAATAACTGACAAAAAACTATTCAGTAAACTTGCCAAATCACACCAAATTTCAAACAAAACCTTTTTCAACCCCACAATCGATGGCAAAATTATACAGAGCATAATATAACCCTTTACACCACAAAGACTACTATTAAGCCTAACTACAACACATCAAATTCTTGACAAATCTTTAAAATAAAATTTCAATAATTCACCAGACCTCCGACCAAACGTTTCTCGGAGCAACATTAAGAGGCATAACGCCAAACTTCTGACCAAAACTCTCTAAGCCGACAAAGGGAAATCATTCAGGAAAACTTAAAGCCCCTAAAAACAGAAAAGCACAAACAGACTTGTAAATTGCCAATTTTTTTACAATTTTTAAGTAAAATTACAACCAATCGCCATTTTTCCGACTGATATCTCAGAACGACACTTTAGGATACACAACAAGCGTCACTTTATAAGCCACATAATGTAGACAACAATTCAACAATTTCCAGAGCCAACTACATTTTACTAGGGCTGATTAAGAAACCAAAAATCAAAAACCACACAAAACCACATTACAAATAGCAACAAAAAGTAACGGCATTTTCCATTCATTTTAACATTCAATAAAGCATAAATCCATATGATCAAATATAGGATCCAGATGTACTAACCGAAAACAGTATTGGTAGGATTCATGGCCACCTGATTCTTGGCCGCATCTCCGATGAGGCGCTCAGTATCAGTAAAAGCAACATATGAAGGCGTAGTCCTGTTGCCCTGGTCATTGGCTATGATCTCAACTCTATCATGCTGCCACACGCCAACGCAAGAATAAGTTGTACCCAGATCTATACCGATCGCTGGACCCTCACCTTTGCCCGCCATTTCAAATCGCTCTATCAAATCAAAAGATCTAATGAACCCTCAACCAGAATATAAATTGCCTCGAAACCTTAAAATATAAGCAGAGAATGGACTTCGATTCTCTGAAGCCCAGACCTGCTTTGATAGAACTTTAAACTGCGTCAATGCCCTCAACAAGTATATAAAGTAATTTGATTGATTATATATAAGAATTTCTGGACGTCGTCGCCAAACCCTAAACCTAATATCAGGCCCTTCCAGAACCTTCTTTCTCTGCTTTCTCTACCGTTCGATGTGGCCTTGACTTAACGGCTGTGATCGCTTGCATCTGATTGTACTTGTGGGCCGCCCATTAGTTCTTTTTTTTTTTAATGATTTTTTAAGTAGCATGGGGACCATTTTGGTTCCACGTGGCTTCAAATGCCGGCTAAGTTAACCAGCTGTTTGAATCATAAAAGTAAAAATATATCTACAGTTCTAGTGGCGATAAAAATAATAAATAAATATCTAGATTCAAGGTTGGTCTTATGTGGGGCTTAGCTAATTTTACTATTTTATATATTGCAATATTTTATTACATACTTTTAAAAATTGAAAAAAAAAGTGTGATCAAATAACATTTTTGAAAACACTATATTACATCTTGTTTAAATTATATTTATATTTTTTTAAATAATTATAATTTTATAGAAATGGGCGGAAGTAACAATTATATGGTGGAGCAACAGAGGAGGGACAATTGTGGTCTTCGAACCAGGAATGAAGGATGGCACAAGGAGGGTTTTGACCGGTGGGGCCCCAGACGCCCTTGGTTCCCACCAGCCAGGCGGGCTATTCCGGACAAGAGAACTACGGACAAAATAGGGCCTGAGTGGGATCCCCAGGGCCCGCAGCAGAATAGATGGGGCTCTGCGCGAATCTTCACGGGCCGCAAAGTAGGGTTTTGTCAAACAAAGGATCACGTGTGGCTCCCGAAAGGAGAGACGGGCCCCAAAAAACTGCCCCTTACCAAGAAAAAATTGGCTACCAAAGACAACCGGACAATCAGTGTCCGTGTGGATTCAGGAACCTGGAAAAACTCGGTGCAGATGTTGAGGGCACGAGCTTTCTTCATGGGGGGGGGTGCGCTAGCCAGCCTACCCTAAGATCCAGAACTGGGTGAATGAAGAATGGGGCACCCTTTTCAAAGTTAAAACCTTACCAAATGGAATCTTCTTGATCATAGCTAATACGGAGGCGGATAAAACCAGAATCATGTTCAATGGACCTTTCATGATGGGAGGGATTGGCTTCTATATCAAAGACTGGACTCCAAACTTTAAGCCTAAGCAAGCAACTATCAAAGAAGTCCTGATCTAGGTTTGACTCTACAATCTCCCGCACGAGTACTGGCATGCGAAATTCTTTCAAATGGTCAGAGATTGTTTTGGCAAATTTATTAAAGTAGATGAAGCGGTGGATAAAACGGATTTCTGCATGTATGTGAGGATTTGCATACTATGGAAACCACATCCGCTTTTGCCACATGCGGTGGAAGTCCGCACAGCGGAAGGCTATTGGTGGCAGGAAATAGAGGTCGAAGAAACACTGGAAAAGTGTAAAGACTGTAAGGAATTGGGGCATAAGTCAGAAGAATGCTTAGTAAGACATAAAGGGAAAGGTAAAGAGGTGAACAGCCTGGAGAATATTTTAGTCCGCCTAATCACGGACCTAAAAAATCAGAAGATGCCTATAACCGGAAATCTACAAGATGAACAGGTCCAAGGGGCCAATACAGAGGTCGGAGTGAATGTATAACTTGCTAGTGATACCCGGCAGGGCATGTGCGGAGAAGCTGGTCTCAACGGGACAGAAGCAGAAACAACCCTAACAGAGTTTGGGATGCCTTATATAAGCCCAGAGGTCAACCTGGTCGAAGCAATGTTATCGACACCCAAGGAGAACATGGGTCGGGAACCCTCGCTGGAGGAGGACGGTATGGTTTTGGCAGAAGCACAGAGTGGCAACCTAGACAACTTAGGAGATGGCTTTAAGGACATTCACATGTCCCCTGTGAAATAGTGGTCAGAAAACTCTGAGTATGACCCGGAGACTTTGCTCACAGACGGCCATGAGGACGACTCCCTGGGGCTTGATGAGGAAGTTGGCGTAAAGGAGCACCGATCGATCAAGCAAACGAGATCACAAATGGCGAAAGCTAATCTCGGGAGTCAGAAGACAAGAGGAAGGAATCAAATCAACAGTTACTACAAGATGCTGGTAACACAAAGGGGCAAACCAAGCTTTGATCCGGAAGGGACTTATTCCCTTCTGGGCAGCCATGAAGAACCTAACGTGGAATGTCAGGGGCTGCAATGCCCCTGACAAGAGACGTTTGATCAAGAGAGGTCTTGATCAAGCGAAGGCTGATATAGTGTGTATTCAAGAGACGAAGTTAGATGGTGAAAATGCAGCGAAGGTCTTCGGAGTTAGACAGAAATGGTCTGGTTTTTTTGTTGATTTTGTCGGTGCCTCAAGCGGTCTAGGGATCATCTGGAACCCTTGGCTAGTTAAGGTGGAAGCAATAGCTAAGGCAAGATTCTGGCAATTGGCCAAGGTGAGTCATTTCACTATTAATGTTTCAATTTTCTTATTTAATATCTACAGACCTGTCAAAACAGAGGACAAGAGACTGGTCTAGGATGAAATTGCTCTGGCCCTGGTCGGCCTAGGGCAACAAGTGGCAATCTTGGTAGGGGATTTTAATGCAACCCTAATTCATTCGGATAAACGAGGTGGTAAGGGCAGTTGGAGTAGGGTACAAATAGATTTTCAAAATTTTGTGGCTAACAATGGGCTCTGGGAGGTAATTGCGGGAGGAGGAAACTACACGTAGACGAATAGGAGACTAGGTTTCTCGAACATTGTCGAGAAACTAGACAGGTTTTTCTTAGCAAGAAGTTGGAATGCTCTCCCCTTCATTTTTGTGGCTCAAATCTTGGGTTTTTCCGGATCGGACCACTTCCCGATAGCTTTGAGTTTTCACAGAGATGGGATTCCTCCCCGGTGCCCTTTTAAGATGGAAAAAATGTGGCTTCAGGAACCGGGTTTCAAATAAATGGTCATTAACTAGTGGCCTTCGACCCCAATGGAAGATGAGAACTTGGCTTTCCAATTCTACAAGAAGTTGGGCTTCATTAAGCAAAAACTGAAAACATGGAATAGGACACATTTTGGTGACATATTTGCAGAAAAACTCAAATTGGAAGGGCAGCTGGATGCATTGAATTGTAAAGTCCTAGATGAAGGCATGGACGAAGTGGACTTTCTAATAGAAAAAGATCTTTTAAGCAAATATAGTGAAATCTTACAGCGGGAGGAAGTTTACTGGAGACAGAAGTCAAGGGAAAATTGGCTCAAAGCGGGAGACAGAAACACAAAGTTCTTCCATAGCTCGGTAAAGGCCAAGAGAAGTGTAAATAGGATCCTAGCTATCAAGATGGCAAATGACAACCTTTTGGAGGAGTGTGTAGATATCAACTGGGAGGCGGTTGAGTTCTTCTCCAACCTTTGGAGTGTGGAAGGGTCTAATGACAACCAGGCACAGCAAGAACTCCTGCATCTCATCTCGAAGATGGTTAACCCGGAGGACAACTAAAGCCTAACTGTTCCAGTGACCTTATCAGAACTAAAGGCAGCCATTTTTGGAATGGGGGGAGAAAAGGCTCCAGGGCCGGATGGTTTCCAGACCTTTTTCTATCAAACTTTTTGGGGGACTTTAGGCCCAGAGCTGCTTGAAATGGTGGAAGAGTCCAGAACCAAAGGTTTCGTTTTAAAGGACTTTAACAATATGCTGGTGGCCTTAATTCCCAAGAAAGAGAAACCCAATACCTTTGAGGAATTTCGCCCAATCTCACTCTGCAATACGATTTATAAAATCATCACCAAGGTGGCAGCAAATCGCCTCAAGCCAGTAATGGAGTGACTGATTTCTTGAGAACAGAGCGGGCTCACTCCTAATAGGAACATCGTGGATGGAATCATAATAGTTCATGAAGCAATCCATTCGGCCAGAACTAGTAAGCAGAGATACATGCTTCTGCAACTTGATATCAAAAAGGCGTATGACAGAGTAGACAGAGGCTTCCTCATTGAGATAATAAGGAAATTTGGTTTTGATGAACAATGGGTTCAATGGATCAAAGGCATGATTGGCTCTTATCGAGCATCGATTTTAATTAACGGCAGCCCCCAGGGTTTCTTTGAAACCTCTCGGGGAATTCGACAAGGCGATCCAATTTCTCCCTTTCTGTTCATAATTCTTGCTGAAGTACTTGGGAGGGCTATCACAAGGAAAAAAAAGCCTAAGGCATGTGGAAAGGCATTGATATTGCGTGAGGCCTGGAACCAACATCCCACACCTAGTTCACAGATGATACCTGCCTGTTTGGGGTGGCCAGAATGCAGGAAACCACGGTGATGAAAAAAGTACTCGATACCTACAGTGCGACATCAGGACAAAACGTCAACTGGCAGAAATCTGTAGTTTTCTTCTTCGGAACAGAGCCCGGTTCGCAGGAGGATATTGCTAGAGTGCTCAGAGTCTGGATCGGCTGACTCCCAAGTAAATTCTTGGGGACTCCCCTCTTTGCTGGGCAGGTAAAGCAGAGCTTTGGACAGAATTGGTGGATAGATGCCAAACCAGGATGGAGGGTTGGAAGAGTAAATGGCTTACTCTTGCAGGCGCATACTGTTATTAAAAACAGTAATCTCTGCAATGCCTATCTATCCTATGGCATGCTTTAGAATCCCTACTAAAATGATTAAATGCATAAAAAAAAAATGCACAAATTCCTTTGGAATGGCGCCCAAGACCAGGACAAAATACCATTGGTGGCTTGGGACAGAGTTTGCCAAAAAAAACGGTGGCGGAGGGGTTGGAATCAGAAATTAGAAATTGACAAATGAGGCGATGGGAGCTAAACTGGTTTGGCAAATGTATAGCAAACCGGAGCAAAGATGGGCGAAAGTACTTCAAGCCAAATATTTGGACTGTGCAGACAAGGAGAGAATCCTCACGATCAATGACCCACCCAAAGGATCGGCCCTGTAGAATTTTTTGCTTAGTTGTAGACTAGTAATAACAGATCACCTGTCATGGCAAATTGGAGATGGAGGCAAAGCCTCCTTTTGGCAGGATTCCTGGGATGGACATCTGGTCTTGGCCCATGAGACACCACATCAGATCATCCTGGAAACAGAAAGACAATGGGGAACCAAGGTAAGAGACTTTCTGGATCTAACCTCCTTTGTTGTAGGCCAGGAACTCAAATTTCGCTGGGACTCTCAGAGGAACACCGGGAGATTCTAAAGGTAATTCTGAGCTGCCGAGTGGTCATCGCAGCAGAGAAGAAAGATGAAGTAGTTTGGGTAGGAGCAAAAAGTGGACAGTACTCGGTAAAAATCGGTCATGCCCTGTTAGAAGATGAAGGTCGAAAAGTGGAGTGGGAAGAAAATGTCTGTTGGAGGAAAGATTGCCTGCCTAAGGCAGCTGCATTCACATGGTTGGCTAGGAACGAGAGAGCCCTCACAGGGGATCGAATCATGCGACTGGGATTTGCAGGTCCCTTTAGATGTGTCCTATGCAATAAATCAGAAGAGACGGTGGACCATTTATTCCTAAACTGTGAATTTTCACAAGTGTGGAGGTTTGGACTGGGGAGACTGAATTGGCAGGGTCCCCTATCCTTCAAACTTTGTGATTGGCTCTCCTCATGGCCAAACCCAAAAGGAATGTCCTCTCTGGCAGCGATATGGCATGTGCTTCCATCTAGCACAATCTGGGTGATTTGGAATGAGTGGAACAAGGGAATCTTCGCAGACAAAGCCAAAAAAATAGACAGGTTCCTAATAAGGTTTGAAGTTGCAGTGTCAGAATTGGTGTCCAATGTAGCAGCTCAAACGAATGCCAGCAAGACCCCTTGCACCAGAGCTGATATGCTGGTACAACACCAATGGCCAGGGGTGAAGTACAAACCCGTTAATGGGAATAGGAGGGTGCAACCTTCGACCCAGGTGGAAACTGGACAATTGCCTAATTGGCAGCGCCCATCCCTCAAATGGGTCAAAATAAACTTTGATGGCACCTCACGTGGCAACCCGGGAATCTAAGGGATAGGGTATGTGGCCTGAGATGACAAGGGTGAGATTTTGGCCTTAGGTGTCAAAAGGCTTCGAAATGGGACTAATAATGAGGCCGAATGTTTGGCGGCAGTGGAGGTCATCCTAATGGCAAAAAGATTACAGATTAGAAGGATCCACCTAGAAGGGGATTCTCTCCTAGTGACAAATGGGATTGCGAAAGGCCAAATGGATACCTGGTATTTGAATAGACACATCAGGCGAATCAGGAACTTGGTAAGAGAATTCGAAGACTTCAAAGTCTCGCAGGTACCTAGAGTGGCAAATGAATTGGCGGATAAACTGTCAAATATTGGAGCCAATGGCTATCTTGAAAACAAGTTTGAATTATTTGAAGATTATAGACTTGAAGCATAGAGGTCACTTAAACAACCAAAATTGGAAACCTTGGTGGCGGATTGCTGAATTTTGCAAAAGTTGTGGAGCAAAGTGTCATGCCATCACCCACGTGGCAGCTTCACACACTTCAAAGAATGGAAATGATGTCAAGTAGGATGAGTGTGAACAAAATCTTTGTGAATCTCACAAATTGAGATCTCCCATCAAAGGAAGGTTGGGATGGTACAGGGGTTTTAATGAGAAATGATGGAAGGACGAAGACATGATGAAAGCATCCCCGGTGTCTAGAGGCTTCGAAAGCAAGTTTAAAAACCACCCACAACGATGGTAATATGCAATTTGTGTATCGAGGGAAACCATTGGTTAAAATGGAAGCTAATTTCTCCCTTTCCACCAATGGCCAAATCCCTTCTTTCGAAAGACCCATCACTATGAACAGATTGAGCCACATTTTCATGGAGGAGGGGGAAGATTTCTGGTCTGCAATTAGGGAGATATTTGGGGAGCATTATCTGTAGTTTGGGTGGAGACCAAGAACAAACTTCGATATTTCATCCCTATTTGTGGGCTTTGGGCTCATGGTGGCAGAGTCGAAAGAGGAGGTGTGACGGGTAGTTCGCCATTGTTTGGTTATTAAATGAGCGAAAGGAGTGGAAGACATCATTCAACAGGCGGAGGTAGGGTTGGGTCTGAGGATGGGTGATGCTCTGTTCCGAATGGTAGGCCATGGTAGTAAAGGCCTACAACCCCTAGTTCTATGGTCGACTGCTTGCCCCGAAGATGTACACCTAGTACGAGCCTTGAGTGGGTGGAAAGACCTGGTGATAGTTCTGGAGAAGAGGAAGCTAGAGGCAAAGGAGATGCTGGAGGTTGAGCTCGCGGGAGACCGAAAAAAGAAGTAGACACCCATCAAGTCTGCAGCACCTGTCGGAGAGGACGGGCGACCACAAACTCGACGCCAGCTGCCAACAACCAGAAAAAGGGAAATTACCATAGCTTCTCGGAAGGCTAGGGAAGAGAAGAATGCAGGAATGAGCGGGAGGGCCGAGGCAAGGAGTAACGTCGGGGCACTGGTGGAAGAAGGTGGCACGTTTGGCAGTTTTTCCAAAGAATAGGCTGCCAAGTGGTTCGCCTAGTGGGTCCATGGTTTCTTTTTGTTTTTTCTGTTGATAGAAAAACTTTTGGTTAGGTATTTCGGGTCTTTTTGCTTGATACTGCATAGCCAACCCTAGGTGATGAAAGCACAATGCAATGTTTGATGCATTTTGTATTTGACAGCCAGTGATGGCAAATGTAATCTTCTTACCTATCAATGAGATCAAAAATATTATCGATCAAATTTTTTTTTTTAAAGAAATGAAAATAAAGAAAGATTTGAAGTCAATAATTCATTCATATCATTTTATTTTTCTTTCTAATTAAAATAAGATTTAAACATTTTTGAAAAATAACAATTAGTTGTAACTTCCTTATAAATAATTCTTATTATAAACAATATGACTATTGCTAGATAACAAATTATTAGTGTTAATTTTTATTTTGTAAATGTGCTTCATCTAATTGTTTTCCTTTAAATTATTTTTATTGTTTCATTTTTACATTATATAATTTAATGATATTTATATTTTTAATCTAA
The DNA here is from genome assembly GCA_018584345.1 of Thuja plicata. Classification (NCBI taxonomy): domain Eukaryota; kingdom Viridiplantae; phylum Streptophyta; class Pinopsida; order Cupressales; family Cupressaceae; genus Thuja; species Thuja plicata. Next base: position 1,195,665 of record MU227205.1, read on the forward strand.
TTTTTACTAAATACATGTATTTTAGATTGATAATAATATTAATTGATAAATAACATATTTTGTAAAGTTAATATTTGGAATTTATATTGTGTTACTATATCAGTCATTCTCTTTTTAATCCTTCAACTAATTACTATCAACTATACTCGAAACTATGTTGATTAGGTGGACGAAGAATGACGGATAGGGAGACAAGCCTTCAAACATTCTTGCTTGCACTGCAAGAGCCAATAGCATTTCACTTGGCTCTGGAAGATCGTGTTGGGAGCATAAGGTACAAGCCACATGTTTGACCATGAGCAGAGAAAATCGATCAGATCTTGTTGGCATACTGATGCAGTGATGGTAAGTGTATTTTGGTGATGTCATAATGATTTGATTACTAGATGATCATATATTATATTGTCATTGATGTCAACTATTGACATTCTGTTCATAGTATGTTGTCAAGCATATTTGTGATGAACTATATGTTTCAGTGGTTGCTATCTTGAGGGGAGGCCTAGTTATGACTCTGGATGCCAAATGTATGACTGCTACTGCTGAAGTAAGTTTATGTGAGAGTTGTAGTCGAATGAAGTATAATAGTACAACTGCTAGAACAATTGATGACAAGTGATAGATGATTTGAATGTCTTGTCAAATCTATGATGTATCTAATGGCGTGGTCATAGGATATGGTGATCAGTAGTGTTTAGATGCTACAGTTGCAATCACAACTACTTTGAGTGATCGGTACGAAGGTTAAGTGATCGGTGAACAGAAATAATGTTATTCAACAGGTTAAGTGTTTATGTTCTTGAGCTACCGATGGCAGATCTTGTATTGGTGATCGGTATCGATGTGGCGGTGATTAATGATGAATGATTAATGATCTGATGACATGTATTTGTGATTGGAGGTGATGATACGGCATCACATTGATAGAGGGTATCGTGTGGAGAAGATTCTTGAGGAAGTTTAATTATAGTCAAATGTGTTTGACTCTTTGGCTCAATTTTGTATGTAAATCATTTTATAGGTTGACGCGGTCTTGGAAATATGTTTTGTGTATTTAATTTTGTTGTTTGGCTCATTGGATTTGAGCGGGTTGCTTTGTAAATTTATTTTAGGGTTTGATCAACGCAGTAGACTTAATAGTTCATTATATAATGGTTGAAGTTCAATGCAAAGTGTGTTGATTGTGTGAATTGTGCAAGTGCGGTGTAAGGTGAATGTTGCGATCAAGCCAGGGAAGTGTTAAGTATGCTCAAAAGAGATTGTGTGCTTTAGTAGATCTGATCAAGCAGAGGTAGTGTTATTTTGCAGGTCATTGTTGTTGTTGTTGTTGTTGTTGTTGTTGTTCCCTAATAGTATGAATGCAAAAAATAATAATCTCATTTCCACTCATGTGGTTACTACATCCATTATTTAAATACCAAACTTCAACAAATTGCCCTTCTTCACCAATGTTGCACAAGATGAAGGCTTTTGACTAGTCAGGTTCAATCTATTTCTCATTAGTTATATACTTGCACATTGTTTCGACTAGTCACACTACTTTTTCCAATATTCACTTGCATAGATACCATATAATAACATCGGAAATTGTTTTTATCATACCTTTGGTTTGAGCTACAACTTTGTTTTGTCCCTAGAGTTGGTGTGTGAGTTGCTTCCTCCTTCTTGACTGATTGTTCTTCCAAAACTTCTGCTCCAAAGCTACACCTTTCAAAGTTGCTTATACATTTACCTTTGGAGTTACTTTCAAAGTAGTTTCTTCCTCTCCCCCTACCTCTTACACTGGCTTGAAATTTAAATGGTTGCACTAGGGAAGAACACTCATTCAGTCACTACTTATGGATTTGTAGAGAACCTATCAACTCATCCACAACCATCTTTAAGAGGTTTTTGACCTCTTTTATGACAATGACTATGTCAAATTTTAAAGGCAAACTCCTAAGGGTTTTTTTTCTATCATCCTAAATTGACTTGTCAAGGTGGAAACTCCTATATGGAAGTCTGAAATAAACTCTACATCCTTCATTTGAAGAGTTACAAAAACTCTCTAGAGGAGTTGGAGTTTAACTAATCCCAATTTATCTATTCCCTTCTAATTAGTACCTTTGTCCCTAACCAAGACCTCTTGGATCTTGCAGCCTATATTTCCTTTACAACCACCAAATGGCATAAAATTTTGAGGGCATTGATTTTTACACCCAACTTTACAAATTTGAACTACAATTCAATTTTGGAGGGAAATTAAATGTTGGTAGGTGAAATCGAAAATATATGAAAAAAAGAAGTGGATGTTGGAAATAAGCCACACCTAGACCAACAATGGGTTGGCCAAAGAGCAACCAATAACTCAATAGAGCACTCCAACAACAAATGGAAGGTCCTAGTTTCAAGTCCTAGCTAGTCCATATGGGTTGTAGCTCAACATGTGGTCTCAAATCTAGGCTAGGATCCCCAAGCACTTGCAATGTGGCTTAAGGGGGGTTGTTGAAAATAAGCCACACCCGGAGAAAGAATGAGCTAAGCAAAGAGAGGCTAGTAGCTTAGTTGATAGAGAAATCCAACAACAAAGGGGAGGTCTTAGGTTTGAATCATAACTGGTCCAAGTGAATTGCAACTTGATAAATTGAACTCATAGATTCCAAAAAGTAAAAAGTAATTGAAAGCCTTATATATTAATCCTTATGGATTAAAATATTATTTCCCATAATTTTGATAAGATGGTTTGTAAAACGTTTTCGTAATATTGTATGATTTCTTGCAAATCCCTTTCTATCTACCACATTTCTCTTGGCATTGCCCATGCTTACAAGTCTAAGTATCATCAAGGCTGGGAGAATATAATTCTAAACAAGAACACAATGGCTTTTAACTATGTGACCAACTATAATGAACAAGAACAATATTTCATATTTAGCATCATGATTCTTTTAGTAAATATGGAAATGATACTCAAGCCCTAATAGTCCATTATGAACGATATGATGTTAATCAGCATGCTAACACCACAAAATGGTGCATGTCCACTACCAATTAGTTCATACTTTAACTTACTACTTTTTTTAATGGGGAATTTTCATCCACAAAGTCGTTTTAGCTACCTGATATAGTAGCACAAGCTTTAGGCTGAACCCCTTTGGCTAAGAGTAAACCACTAAAGAGTATCCATTCCACAAAATTCATCTAGAGTACGATCCTAACCTCATCCCTTGTGATGTCAGATCCTTGCACTCAGCAAGACTTGATCCCTGGTAGACTCTTTAAGAATCTTTCAACTTCCCAAACTGACTAAGAGCCCATTGACCATAGACTTATATTGATCGAAACATCCCACATAAAAAATTAATGGATCTTCCCATTCTCATTACCTCTTTGGTTAGTAATATCAATCAACCCGCACTTTAATATACTGTTTTGATAAAAGTATCCCAAAAAAATCTTCATAAATTGATTATCCATATCTGTTCAAAATTTCAGTTTGTATTGCCATACTCATTACCTATTACCTCTTATGTTAGTGACATTTTACACTATAGAACTCCATAATTTACACTTTCTTGAACCACCTTGTTGAGTTTGGCATGTTGGGACAACATACACTACAAAAAAGAGCGGGCAGGGGGTGGTTTGCCCACAACCGTAGTCATCTTAAAGTACACTTTAAAGTGCACATGTTACATGGATGATAAGCATTTTGTTGGGCAGAACTTAAACCCCAATTTGAATGTTGTAAATCATGATTCCACTAGAACTCTGCCCACTTGTTTCCACCTTCCTTGAAAAACGTGAATTGCGTACTAGTATCTTTGGTTTCCCTCTCTGGCTTTGGTTTTGGTCCAAAGTTTACTTTGTATTTGTGTATTCCCAATATTTTAGTTGTCTCTTCCGGTTGTTTGAGTCATACTGACCTATTTTGGTCTTCCGTGGACAAAAATATAATTTCATTTCATTGATACATCTCTAGGTTTCTACGGCCTTGCTGAAAAACCGTGAAGATTGTTCTTTCGTCCAGACTCATTTTGCTCCCACAGCCCACTTCCATCACACTAGCAAAAGGAAACACTAACTGGGCTGCTGAATTGTAATCCAGTCTACAGTTACTTTAGTTCATGTTTTCTTATATCACCAATAATCTCCACATGAGCATAATCCATCCCTAAAATGATGGAAACGAATTGCATCCCTTACAATAATCTCTCGCTCAACAATCTTAGAGATGAATTTAGTTGCATTATGGCAATCAACACATGCTCGAAGGTTTTTAGTAATCTGAATGGGGGTTCCAGGACTTGAATTGATAAGTCCAAATGCAATTGCCAACTTCTCACTGTGACTCCAAAGCATCCGTTCTTTGACCTTCTCTGAGACATCATGCAGCACGAGGCTTGTGTTAGGCACATACCCTATATCCTTCATTTGCCTAGCCAAGGATTCTAATGCTGCATATATTTCATCAGATTGAGGATGTGATCTGTCATCTGCAATGAATGAATGTATCCTGTTATTTATTTCAATCAAGGTGCATCCACGTTTCGTTTTCAATCCCCTGTTCTTCATGATTGCTCTCACCTTTGCCACACCATTCCATCTGCCCGCTGCAGCATAGATGTTTGACAGTAACACATAATGTCCAGTATTTTCCGGGTCTAATTCAAAAAGTCGATTTGCTACACGCTCTCCAAGCTCGATATTGCAATGAATTCTGCACGCACCAAGCAAAGCTCCCCAAACACCAGAATCTGGTTCTGCCACCATGTTTTTGATGAAGTCTTCTGCCACATCTAAATGGCCAGCACGGCCAAGAAGGTCAACCATGCAAGCATAATGTTCTACATTAGGCTTAATACCATAATCTCGTGTCATGGAATCAAAACATTGCCAGCCCTTATCCAACAAGCCTCCATGACTGCAGGCAGATAAAACACATACAAAGGTAACTTCATCGGGACGCACACCAGTCTTCTGCATTTGGTAGAAAAGCTCAAGAGCATCCTCACCATACCCATGCATACCATATCCAGCAATCATTGCACTCCATGAGACTACATCCTTTCTTGACATTTTATCGAACAAATGCCGCGCCATCTTTACGCTACCACATTTGACGTACATGTCTACAAGTGCAGTACCCACCAAAACATCTGCCTCGAAACCTATATTAATAATGTAACCATGGATCCATTTGGCAGGTCGTGGGGATGCTAGATAGGTATAGACCTGAATCACGCTCTTTACAGTAGCCAAATCAGGCTTTACATCTGTGAGCTGCATGTCATAGAAGAGTTTCAAAGCCTCCCGAGCATAACCATTCAGGGCATAACCTCCAATCATTGCGCTCCATGACACAACATCTCTTCTGCACATTTTATCGAAAAGTTGGCGTGCAGCCTTTAACTTTTTACACTTTGCATACATATCTATGAGAGCAGTGCAAACAACAATATCGGGCTCAAATCCAGTCTTAATTGCATAATTGTGGATCCACTGACCCTGTTGCAGAGCTGACAAACTAGCACACGAAGGAAGCACGCTTTTTATGGTGAGAAGGTCCGGTTTCATAACTCCCGATATCATTTGATTAAATAACCTCAATGATTCCTCGGGACATCCATTCTGAGAAAACCCAGCAATCATTGCATTCCATGAGACCACATCTCTTTCGAGCATTTTGTCAAACGCTTGGCGTGCATTCTTCAAATCTCCGCATTTAGCATACATATGCACAAGGGAATTCACCACAAAAGAATTGAACTCAAAGCCACAAGCAATGACATGCCCATGAATCTCTTTACCCTCTCGCAAAGCTGATAAAGCAGTGCATGCCTTAAGCACGTAGGGGAAAGAAAAATTATCCGGGTATTGACCTGTCTGTAGCATTTCGCAATACAGTTCAATTGCCTCCTCGCTGAAGCCATTCCTGGCATACTCTCTAATCATAACATTCCACAAGCAAAGTTTTGGTTTGGGCATTTTATCAAATAGATGGCGTGCGTCCTCAAGGCTAACCGGAGCATACATGGTGATTAGTTTTGTCTGCAAGAAGACGTTTTGATGAAATCCATTTGCCAGCATAAAAGCATGGACTTGGTTCAGTGTTTGAACATTCGTGCAATTTTCCAAAAAAGAAGTGCACAGATTCATGTTAATGTACAGGGAGCCTAAGGATTCTTTGATTGAATCTCCGCTTGTGAAGTGCCGCCAGTGGAGGAGCCGTAACGCTCTCATGAATGGCTGTAAATTTCATGTGTTTAAAATACCAGATGCGAATGAAGAGAGGATTTTATTTTGCAATTTCTACCTCACCCCAAATGCTCCCTTTCGAATTACCAATAGCTGAACGCATTTCAATAACCGTACTTTTTTTTTTCATCGAATTCTCAAAAAATAATAACTAAAAATTTATTAATAAGTTTCATATGTAAAATTCAATAATAAGTTTCATATGTAGATGGCCGATCATTTTTAAACTTTTTTTTGATTAATTCGTCCATTTGTATACGATTACTACATTTGTCCTTAAATACTCACAATTTTGAGTGCATGATTATTGGGCATCTTTGAGTAGATATTGGGTGATACTTTGAAATGGCCCCTTTTGACCCTTTGACGTTTAATGTATTCTACAGAGAGCTTTGTTAATACCGAAAAGCTAAAAAATATTTATAAGTAGCTAAGTCGCATACAAAGACAACAACAACAACAAAAAATCATCAAAATTTGTTGTATGGTTTAGGCTCTACGAGTGCACAAAGTTAGCTATAACAACTACTGATACACTTCCCCTACTCTAAAATAAATTTTTGAAGTCCCCCCTCATGAGACTCCAACCCAAGGCTAGGGGTCATAAAGGGGGCTACTTAGGTGCGACTAAATTTTTTAGGGGCATTTAAATGAATGAATGAAAGGTTTTAATGACATCCACAAGACCAAATGGTTTAAGGGGTCAAGATTCACAACCTTAAGTTGTGCACTCCATGCTAAAGTGTTGTTCCAACTCTGTCATACCCTTACTATAGAATATGCAAGATCTCTCTCTCAAACTTCCTTAGTTAAAGTCCATCTATCGATCTCACGCCTAATATGATGCAGTGTGGTCTTCAATTGCGTAATTAATAATCTTGATTTTCCCTTAATAAATGTCTCTAAATATGTTATTGCACTATGTTTCTAGGTTGGGTTAAACTCTATGTTGTAATGTATTTTTTTGTCTAATCTACTTTGTCCACACTGCAATCCTAAATGTTACTATCACATTTTTTGAAGTGGGTAGTCCAAATTAAGCTTTAAAATTTAAGCTCCAAAACTTAGAGAAGGTGGTGGTTTCATGATTTTTTTTAAAAAAAATTGTATACTTTTTTTAATGGTAATAACTTTTGATTGAAGCTTTGAACCGATGGGGCCACAACAGAGGACCTCGTCCCCAAGAAGAATTGAGGCATTGACACCTCTTCAATTGGCCTATGCAGGTAACTTCCTTCTTCCTTTTTGTTCTCCTTCTGCGGACTACTCTCTTCTTCCTCCCTATCCTTCTCCAGCCATCCTCCTCCTCCTTGTTCTCCTTTTCTTTGTCATTCCTAAGGTCTGTCTTCCTTTTTCTCACCCCCCTCCTCATTCTTTCTCTCCATACAACTCCTTTCTCCTCCACCCTTCTTCTCAACCCCCTTCCTCATTCTTTTTCTCTATACTCATTATCTCCTCCACTTCTTTGTCCTCCCTCTCATTCTTCCTCCCTCTCTATCATTTTTACTTCGTCCCTCCTTAATCGTCCTCCTCCTCCCATCTCTGACCACCCTCCTTTATTCTTCTTATTTTGTCGTCTCTCCTTATTTCTCCTCTACTTTGCTCTACCTTCTAGTTGTTTTACTACTCCTCTGTGCAAGCTGACAACAACCTCATTTGTTTGATTGTCCACCATATTCGCCAACCTCCTTTCTCCAAACTCTGCTTCGATGGCCACACACATCACCCCTTCTCTTGTTGCCATCATTCAACCTCTAACCTCTAACATGTGTCCAACACCTACAGTCTCTCCCCTTTTACTTTACAAGACCTGAGAGATATTTGAATCAGTATCACAATATTAACATTGTGCTTGCAATTCTCGTTGTAATGCGAGGTTAACCCCTTTTTTTGTATATTAATTCAATTGAATACATAAATAGAAAAGATAATAAAAGAATAATTGGCAAATATCTAAAATTATTAGATGATTGAAGTGGTGCAAAAAGTTCTCACTCCAAATGCATTATTTGAAATTATAAACTAAAAAATATGGTTCCTAGTTATCAAATAAATATCCTCATTAATAATGTAGCATTTTATTTTTGCCCCTTAAGACCCCAAACTCCATAAAAATAATCCTAAGGTCCATCCATAAAATTGTAACCTAATAGTTTGAGCATCATAATAATGTGATCACCTAATTTACACTTATTGCTTAGAGAACTAAAATTGTTTTTGTACACCACCATATTCCAAATATGGTTTTGCAAAGAAAAATGATGTTAAGTGTTGATTTTTTAAATGCTTTATTCTAATTAGTTTATTTGTAGCGTGTGTATCAAGAAATCATACTAAGTGTTATGTAGTGGTATGTATCTTGGTTTATAGGATTAAAATAAGAGTAATTATATATTTGATGAAAGAGACATGGCATATCAAGGTCATTAATTTTTTGTAATTCATATTTATTTCTACACATCATCAGAATCATTCTTTCGTTATTAGTTTTAGATTGAAGTACCTCAACCCTTTGAACTTGATTTCTAATTTGTTATTGCAATCGTCAAATATAAACTCTTATCAATCTAGGTTAATTGTTTGCCCATTTATTTCATTTTTTAATTACCCTTCAATTTTTCTATCATGTTTTATTTGGAATTGATCTTTGACTATTTTTTCTAATATTTAAATAAGAGAGTGATTTATATTATCTTATCTTTTCATTTCACATGCCCATATTTCTTTGTTTATTTTATGAACTACTTGAGATCTCAAATTTCCTTTTGCAAGAGGGTGCTCATTTAAACCATACTAATATGGTTATTCACTCTAGAATGATAATAGATTATATTATGATGCTTGTATGAGAATAATTTAAAGGAACGCAATGAACAACATGATCATGACAATGATGCATATGTGGATAAAAATGACCTTTTTCTTGTTAGACAATTTCTTGTTTATGCACTCACTAATGCTTTATCTCCTCAATAATTTTGAACTATTTTACAATAAACCATGTGAGTGATCCATTTGAGATGGATGTTCTTCACGATATTGATACTTTATTGGCCTTTTTATTAGTGTACCCTTCCAACATTCATCGTCTTTTAAATGTTGTCCCTTCATGACTATTAACAATCATGTTGACACTCCTAGTGTCACCCCTACCTATTTTGCACCTACTTTTTTTTGGCTTATCCTCTTTTAACTCTAGCAATATAGCCCTTACCTCTCATCCTTCCACACATACACGCATACTAGAATTACACCTCCTCCTTCGTACCATTATTCCTTCCTGCCCATGTCCACTCCATTTAATAATGTCCTCCTTCCATGGTTGTGACCTTGTCTCCACTCACACATCCTCATTACACCCCTTCTATTGTATCATATGCCCCCACCAAAATTTTATTTAGTTCCACCTTGGATACATAATTACAAGACAATGTCAACCTTAAGAAGTAACTAAATGATAATAACAACAATTCTATCACATAGAATCCTCTACAATATATAATTTTGGCTTTTGCAATGGTTGCATATTCATTGCACCTCAAATTTGTTGCATAGAGATTTAAGTTATATGATGAATAAATGATCATGATTTTCATTTAAAATATTTCAATATGGTGAGTTTGGTTTTTGCATATAATTATAAGATATTGGATAAACTCTTTTAAAGAAGTTTAAGAGATTAGGCTATTTCATGGTTTTATTCCCCGTCTTTGGGTTATATGCTTTCTTAACAAAATTCTCTTCAATATGGGTTAAAAAATATTTTTAAATGACTTCACCAAGGGCACTAAAAAATATAATCCTCTTAATGGTTATGTCATTCATTTTTAATCAATATGTGAACAATTAAAACATCAATTTAATTTTGATGAACATTTATATCATGTTTCTTGAATGACCTCTTCCTATCATTAATAGCAAGGCACACTCTTGAAATTTCCACTCTTTTTGATACATGTATACTCATTCAAAGAATCTTAAGGTCAATTTTCTAGCTCTAACACACTTAAATATGAATTTTCATCATATTTGATATCATCACGCATGCCAAACTTAAAAAATTTAATTAGGTTTTTAAAGGGTAATAATCTTATGGAGACAAAAGAAAATATTTATTAAGTAGAAAATACTTATAATTTTCATATTTTCGAGTGCTTATAGAAAACTCATAAAGTTATAAGAATCTTTGGATAACGTGCTTTCAAATTTGTTAAGCTCAAATTTGATTAATCTTCTTCTTATTCATCAATTGTATCTTAGTACAATAACCTGATATTTATATAATAGGTATCATTAGTATTGGAAATAATTTGGCTACATCTTTGAATTAAAACTCCATATTCATATCAATCCATTTCCTATCCATGCTATTGTGGAGACACAATATTCAATTGTTATATGATTCACATGCTAGACTACCTACTAGGTTTTTTGAAGAATAGTATATTCTTAAGATACATCTTCTTCCTCATGTCATGCACTCCATTAGTCACATCTTTTATAAGGAGATCCCACACAAAAATCATTATATCTCATTACATATGCTAGGTGAAATACAAAATCACCTCAATAGTGACATCCTTATTGATGCTAATGAAGATCAATATAACATATACACTAAGGAGTTTTTAGTTTTTAAATGTTTGAAGCCAATTTATTACCCTTGTTTAGGAGTCAACTTAAATATGAACAATGACCTATTGATTCATAATTTGGGTCAAGAGCTATGTAAGAACTTAAAGTGAGACCTAAAGAATTATAAATATTATGTTATCATTACTTCTTTCGATAGATTGTATATACTACTTTGCATACCTTTTCTATAATGCTTAAGAGGTGTGTACCTTTACCCATGCATTGGTGTATCAAATTTATTCATGAATAAAGGGTGGCTAAAATTATGTTATAAGCTTATTACATAGTTAAGTCACTTTGAACTTTAGATACTTACATACCCAATCCTAGGAAAACACCATATGAAGATTGAAAAAAATCTTCATTGGATATATTAAAATGATTAGAAGATCAAGAGAAGCAATAATACAAAAAATATGGTGAAAATTAATGTTAAGCATATATGATCATTTCTACAAAAGAAAGACAAAGCAATAATAATGCAAAAAATGTGTTATGCGCTAAAAATGTTACTATGTAGATTCCAGAGAACAATGTAGACATGCAATAAGAACTAAAACCTTTTGCATAACCATCTCCAAAAATGAAACATAAGTGGAAATGTAAATAAATATTTAATGTTCCACCTATTGGCAGTATGTTTGCAAAATATACAAATTATTACCATGAAGAAACATTTGTGATAAAACAAGTCTCAAAGAAACAAGTAATGTAATAAAACAAGAGGTATATGGTGAAAAAATTTAGGAAAAGGGTGACCTCTTGGAGGAGGAGTTTCCAACTGTGTGCCATTAAACAACAATAAATTATATATTTATATGCCTATATTCTTTTTCATTTGATATTTTTTTTCCATTTTGGCATTTTAATCATGTCACTTTAGTTGATTTTTTCTATTCTCGTCCCACCTTCCATATCATGGTTATCATATTATACTTTTACTTTCTATATTATGGTTCAAGGTTTGTGTTGCGTATTATGCTCGACATCTTTTGTTGCACATTTTACATGTTTTTCTCTTATGCTTTATTGTATTTTATTTCAACTTATAATGTGTTCTTACAAGCTTTATATTCACTCTTGTGTTTGTTCATTTCCCATAATTATTACTTGCATTGTTCACTTCTACATTATTGTTGAAATGGTAGTAAATGGGTTGTTTACCATTCTAAACATGCAAACTAGGAATCATTACCAATCCCATAAAATTTTATTAGGGAACAATCAATTAGGTATAACTTTAGTCCCTTAGGAGATTTGGCCATGAAATGAGCACAATCAACCATCTATCAGGAGTATGAGGGGAAGCCACCAAAGTGATCCCCAAATGAGTATGAAATTGTATGATAATATAATTTACGATGCTACATTTATCTCCCACTTTTGCAAGAGTATGATCTTGGTAAAGAACATGATAACATCAAAATAATTTCATCAAGACATTAAAGAGGATAAACAACACCAAGCCCCCAAGACTTAATATCTCATGTGTCTAAAATATCAAGATAAATGGAGCAACATGACTAAAGCTACTCATTGTGCACACACACACACACACACACACACACACACACACACACACACACAGGGGGGAGATTTAGTCTATGCATACAAACTAGGACTCTTAGGCCTATTTCCCTACTTGGAATTACATTGGAAGGAGAAATATCCACTTGGCCCAAGATCTCTAGGGATAAGGTGAATTCAATAGTTCTTCATGAGGAGTGAAAGACAACTACACAATTATGGAAGATGAATTAAGAAGCTAAGTCAAAATTAGGATAAATGATGACTTTCAACATATACAAAAAAATAGTAAAGTAAAAGGTGAATTATGGCAAGATTTAGGAGTTTCAAACTATAAATAACCTACGAAATGAATTTTGGGAAAAAGAAGAGGGACTCAATTGGTTGGGTTGACCTTCTCTTGGGACTCAATTATATAGGGAGACTACTCCCAATAGTTCCAAATAAAATGAACTATAGACTATAGGTCTCTAAAAGCTTGGTTTGTAGCTCTTTCTGTGTGTTTTCCACCCATTCCTCCACACAAAAGAGAAGGAAAATGTTGGGTAGAAAGGGGTTTGCATAAGTTAAACCCCACTTTTTGAATTAGCCACATAATTGAAATGTAATTGTAATGGAAATAAAAAAGTATGAATAGGTAGTGAAGGCTAGATCTAAAATTGAAATGCTTTATACCTTAATAAGACTTCTTTGTATCTAAATGATCATAAAGATGTTGATGTTGAACTTGTAGAGTTGATTTTAGGGAAAAAAAAAAGATCATGAATGCATAGATTTGAAAATTAATCCTTTTCTTCAATTTCTTGAATGCTTGATCACTTGCTCTTGAGTACTTGAATGCTTGAAGACGAAATTGCAATTGAAATCTTGATGAGTGGATGAGTATGATGTCAAAATAAGAGAGGGTAGCTTGATTTTATACCTCACCAATCATTTTAGAGTGTTAATTTTGGAGCAATCTGACATGGGTGGGTGATCTCACAATAGTGAGTCCCACTTTTTGGGACGAAGGATTTCAGATTTGCAAACAAAAAAAAAAATTGATGGCTTCGCGCGAAGTGGTTAAGAGGCTTCGCGCGAAGTACCCCACGTAGGCCACTTCGCGCGAAGTGGCACACGTAAGGTGCTTCGCACGAACACCCCCTTCGCGCGAAGCCAATTTTGGCCAGAATTTTTATAAATTTCTGACAAGTCATGTCATTTTCACTATTCACTTTGCGAGATTTTGTGGACCTGGTGCTTGGAGCGAACCAGTGACGACCACTATGACGTCAACACTTCCCGACCTTTTTTGACCTCTTTGTGATTGTTATTAGCATCAGGTACATGCATTTTTCTCATTTTTTATTGTAAATTATACGTTTTATATTCATTTTAGTTAATTATTTGTTTTAAATAATAT
>MU227205.1:1213954-1225493 GCA_018584345.1 Thuja plicata
TCCTGAAATAGATATTTTGAAAAGGGGTTTTTAAACATGCCTACTAAAATATATTTTTTACCATGTGGGTATTAAAAAAAATTACATATTTGAAAACTAGACTCCGAGCACTACATTTTCTATTAGTAGATTTTTCTGAGATTCAATCTCTAAGTGCTTCAAATTTTGACGTCAATTGACTGCACATTTGAAAAACAAGAAAAACACTTCCACTTTTTGCCCAAAAAGTGGACTCAACTTCTTGCTGGCACCCATGCATGTTACATAGATGTTGTGCAAATGTTTTAGTTTTCTATTTAGACGTTGCCATCAAGTATGGAAATGATGTTTGTCAGACTTGAAAGGTCAACAACACCAATCAGACAAGCATACAACTAAACCTCTAGAACAAGACCATTAGCTAGGCTCTGCTTTTCACAAAACCCATCCAAGTATGGCAACAATGTGTGTCAGATACACATAAAATGGATATTTTAAGCCCATCAATGATAAATAGCTACTTCCAATTCTAACAGATTTCCAAGATTTATTTTATCACACAGTGAAGCCTACAAGTCTAATCTATCTCCCACTACCTTCATTGAAAGCCCCTTCATGAAAAAAAAAGACATGCAAATTGTTTGACATATCATCTCAAAGAGATGATGAACCATGGGGCAAGAACACTTTCAACTCACTACAAAATAATTAACTCCAAGCTCCATCTACCACCCACAAATGGACGAACAAACATAAGTTACAAATCAAATACATGACTTCAAGGGTATTTAAGAGCTGTGAATAAATGATTTCATGGATATTTAAGGATATATGTTATGGGTCCACAAACAACATGGGGATATGACTTCATCTTGGTTAATATTTCCACAATCGCACTCACCATATGTCAATTGGAATGAATCCCTTCAAAGAACTATATGCTTACAAGGCACTACTATTTGTGGATTTGATTCTCATGTAGATAGTAGAGTTCCTGGAGCCAGGGGCTTGGTGTAGCAATGTATGGAAGAATCTCAATCCATGATTGTATGGACCTTATAAGATTAAATGAAGAGTAGAAGAGGTAGCTTAAGACTTGGAGCTACCTGCAAACAATAGGATTCATAATTTCAGCATGTATCCTACCTTAGAAAGGTACTAGGACAACACATCATACCCTATCGAGAATAATCCCCACTTGATGATTAGTGTAAATTGATTTTAGAACTAGAAGATATCATTGATATGAGATAAGTGGATATATGATCTTTAGAATAATGAATGAATATATTATATGAAATGTTGAATTTGATGTATTTCTATTTGTGCTTAGTAACATAAAATGAGAATGCAAAATCTATTTCTGTTAAACATTATAACAAGCTTTAGATACTTTAGATACTTCATCTATATTTTCATGAAAATATTAAACATTGTATTGAAATAATATTAAATTTCAATATTTATATATGTAAAAAATAATAATATTTGTTAATGATATCAAATTCCTACAATCTATAGTAAATAAAACATTTGTTCAATGAAAAATCTCTACACAATTTAATAGAGACACAATTACATGAAACAATATTTATACAAAATCATTATATTAAACAATTCAGTGAAAAGTGAAACCAATAAATTAAACCCACAAAGTAATGGAATTAAAAAACCATTCAACCAATATTTATACAAAATCATTATATTAAACAATTCACTGAATAGTGAAACCAATAAATTAAACCCACAAAGTAATAGAATTAAAAAACCATTCAACCAACAAATCAAAAGTAAATGTGGACAAGCTGTAAATCGACCCAAATTCAGCGTGGGAGTGGAGGAAGGCCACACACACTAGTAATACCAACGTAATAAAACTTTGAGATTTTTTATATTTCCATTGAGAAATCGAAAAAAAGGAAGCGAAAAGAAATCTTGAGAAAAAAATGAAAAAATGAATTCTTTTACAATCCGTCTTTTGATCGTGATTGAAAAAAGACACGAATAAATTTCTATGACAAAGCGAATTTCCAGACGAGAGCAGCACCAATTTTTCACTTTCTACTTGGCTGACACTATTTAAGAGGAGATCGCCAAACTCTATTAAAATGTTTTACTAACAACGTATTTGCATGACATTCATTATAATATCAAACAGGGATCGGAATTCGCAGGCAAAGTAGAATTTTGTCAAATTTATGTTGTTAATTTTCATGGTGACGCTCATCTGAACGTCGAATGTAATTCTGCGAAATTTAATGTGACGGGCAAATAAACGTCAAATTTGACTTATTTGAAGACTCTCGTGACGGTCAAATGAACGTCAAATTTTACTCGAAGAATGTTTTCGTGACGGTCAAATAAACGTCAAATTTCACCTGCCGAATCTTTTCGTGACAGTCAAATGAACGTCAAATTTCACTCGTAAGATTTTTCGTGACGGTCAAATGAACGTCAAATTTCACTCATAAGATGTTTTCATGACGGTCAAATGAACGTCAAATTACACCCAATTTATATTTTCGTGACGGCCTAGTGAACGTCAAATTATATACTAGGAATATTTTCGTGGCGGTCAAAAGGACGTCAAATTTCATCTCATGAATATTTTTGTGACGGTCTAATGAACGTCAAATTATATACCACGAATGTTTTCGTGACGGTCAAATGAACGTCAAATTGTATACAATGTTTTCGTGACAGTCAAATGAACGTCAAATTAAATCACGAATTTTTTCGTGACGGTCAAATGAACGTCAAATTTTATAACATAAAAATGTTTTCATGACGGTCAAATGGACGTCAAATTACTTTCTAAAACCTAACCCTAAAACCTAAACCCTAAACCCTAAACCTTGCCAAACCCTACCAAACCCTAGCCCTAAACCCTAAACCTTGCCAAACCCTACCAAACCCTAGCCCTAACCCGTTTCAAGCGAGCAGAAGCCTTGATATGCCACAGGGGAGCCTCCCATCGCCCCAACAAAGTCTGCGGATTATATAAATATCATCAAACATATTATTGGCCGATGTCGGGGTAGTTGATAAGATTTCCGTCTCGCGGACATGACTGTCAAGATCTTGTAATCTCGCAACTTTGGATTTGCGGAAGCAGAGGAAATATGAGATATTGGGGTTACAGCGATGAAGCCAATTTGAAAATGTAATAATGGTAAAAGAGGCGCAGAGCCCTTCTCCTAGTTCCATTGCTTCACTTGCAAACGATGCACACTGGTGCTCCTCAACTTCCGAAAAACGATTACTTTAAGCCGCCAATGGTTCATTTTCCTGAAGCGCCATACCTGCAAACACCGTATTGCTCATAAATCAACGTAAATACGGATTACCCTGCAATTTGGACTACTGTGCAGCAATTTGAAAATAATAAAAGATTATTTTAATATGCTGCAATTTGAAAAGGAAGAAAATTTATTTATGATTAAATTTCATTCTCCTTTTTGCTTGTATATTTAAATAAACTTTAAACATTTAAATTTTTATATGTTTAATTTGTTTTTATCATTCTTTATATTTTTAATAATAATTATATTATTATGTAATTTAGTAATTTTATAATATATTACACAAATTATTTAATAAGACTATTACTTAACTTCAAAAAATATATTGTATGTTTTCAATAAACATAATTATTTTTTAAAATTTAAAAATATTTTTAAATTGTATTAAATATAATCATAATATTTATTATTAGTAATTTATATAATTTTAAGTTTGAAATTTTTATACTTCAATTTTAAAAGATTGTTTTAAGGTGGAGAAAGATTATTTATGATTTTATTTATGATTAAATTTCAAATATTTCAAATGTTTACATTTTTTATTTTTATTATTCTTTAATTTTGTTAATAATATTTATATTATAGTATAATATGTAATTTAATAATTCTAGAATATATTATTTAAATTTATTTAATAATGCTATTACTTAACTTTTAAAAAAATATAGTAATAGTATAGTTATTTTTAAAAATAATATTTTTATAAATTGTGTTTTAATATAATCATAATATTTATTATTAATATATATAATTTTAAATTTAATTTTTATATAATATTATTTACAATTATTGTTAATTTTGTATAAATGACAAATAGAAAAATATGTCAACGATTAATATAAAATTATTTGAGGATCTCTAACAACCCAAAGATGATGATAAAGGGTGAATATTGTTGATTTCATTATAAATATTAAAATCCTTGAAGTTAAACTCTTCTTCTCCAAATACAAATTATGATCTAAAAAACCAAGAAATTGTTATATAAATCTTCTTTGAGTTTAAACTCTACCTATATTGCTAGGTTTACCTCACATCACAATTATATATTCAAAATCACAAAAAGACATTAATATAAGACTAATTTTTTTTTAATCAAATTTATTATTATTTTTATTGGTGAATAATAAATATTTTAATACTATTTTTTAACTTTTAAAAAAAAATATAGTCAATTATATTAGAGAATAATTTAAAAGAGAGAGGCTACATGTCTTAAAAGAGAGAGGCTACATCAATCCATCAAGGATTGACGAAAATGAGCTCTGCTCTGCGAAAACCGCCGGACACATTTCGAAAACCGTCGGAAACAGTAACCAAGGACCCCCGGGAAACTCCGTCATGCATTGCTGGAAGCATTGGAATCGACGTCGTTCTGCCCGCGATCGCTCCGAATGCCAGGTGTGATTTTTCCTTTACTTCTATTTACAAATTGCCTTCGTCTGCGTCTCCTCCTTGCCCTTCGTCAGAAACAGTACCTCCTACATTGAATTCCCCATTAATGGAAACCCTAACCTCCGAGATACCAGTTTTAACATCATCTTCCAAAACCAAACAAACACATAATGATAAACTTAAAACATTTTCGGAAGTCGTCGCCCCTACCGCCATTGCCTCCAGCACCATATTCAACCCTTCCAATGAAACCGAGGAACCTGGTAAGCAGTATGGCCCTTCTTCGCAGTCTTTCACCATTGCTCCAAATTCGGATATGTTGGTAGAAATTAGAAATGAAAAAACTAGACTTAAGAACTTTGCAATTTTTTTTGCGACTGTTGAAGTTGATAAATGCCCTCGCAAATTTCTGGATGATTGGTTCCATAATTACTGGAACCTCAAGCTTGGCTTCCATATCTCATTCTGTAGACAGATACAAAAGGGTTTGTTTGTTATATTCTTTAGTAATCAGGAATCGCAGGCTGCGATACTCAAAAGGCAATATTGGGCTGTAGGTAATACCTCCTTGCGTGCCCTAGCCTGGACTCCAGAGGTTGTCCACAAAGAAGTCTTATCCCTTTCAACCCCAAGATGGATTCTGATTAAAAACATCCCTCCGTTTCTTTGGCATTTTCTTCCCCATATCGTTGAGTCAATTGGTAAGTTTATTAGAATGGACGATACTGTTCGTTTGGTTCCGCATATGGATGCTCGTGTTCTGATTTCATTTTACCCAGGTAGAGAAATTCCTAAAGACTTTGTGATCGACATTAACGCTGAATCATTCTCCCACCCTATTGAAATACTTGGTGGGCTTAATGCTTGTTTCTTGTGCAGAAAGGAGGGACACCTCCGTAAAGATTGCCTTATCATCAAGAAATGTTGAGCATAATACGACCACCAATAAGTCGATTCCCAAAAAAGATATGTCTGATAACATCTCATCCCCTTTGACCTCCACTGTGGTTGATCCCTCTGTCTCCAAGCCTCCTTTTTCCCCTCCTTTCCCGCCCCCCTCCCAACTCGGTGACTGAACCTACAGACGACTTTCTTTCAGTTTCAAAAAAAAGGAAGAAGAGAACCAGAAAACCTTTTCCCCCAATTGATGATTGTACCCTGAAGGTGACTCCTTCTCATTAGCTGGTCATTGCTCCCTCTCTGTCAGCCTTGGCGATTGCATCTTCCTCAATTCTTGCCCTTGTGGAGTACGACAGTATGGTTACCACTCTCCCAGAAACCTTCCCGAAGCCCTTCAAAGAAATCTCTGATGAATTCGTTGTCGAAGTCATCCCAGCTAATAATAAGAACAATTTGAGTCTTATCTGCTCGCCTAACCCATTTATGGAACTTGATCTCGCGTCGCAGTTACTCTCAGATGATGACCCTGACCCCACCAATGACGCCCCATCCTCTAAACGTAGAGGTAGGCCGTCAGGATCAAAAAATAAGCTCCCCTCAGTCAAAAGGGCTGGTGGGGTTCCCAATTCGGCCTTGGTGCCCAATAACATCTCCGCAGGGAGTAAAGGTGCATCCCCTCCTAAATTTTCCTCATGAATTGTACTTCTTGGAACATTAGGGGACTTGAGTCCCCTGATAGAAAACATATCATCAAGCGTTTCCTTGATTCTAATCAGCCTATGGATTTCCTTTTCCTGCAAGAGATTAAAGCGATTGGTTTTACTCTTGAAACCAGCCTTAATTTTATTTGGAAGGATGCGATTAAATTCAGTACCCAACACCCTAAGGGAAGAGGTGGCATTGCTATTCTTATTAACCCTAAATGGGAAAAGGTTGTCACGGATAGCGCTATTTCCCCCTGTAACAGAGCTCTGTGGATTAGTCTTAAAATCAACAATGCAGAGTTTGGCATCTGTTCTATTTATGCCTCTAATGACTGCACTGAAAGGTCTCGGTTATGGGCTTGGATGGACTCTCTACCTGACATACTGTGGATCATTGGTGGCGACTTCAATATGATTTAGTGCCAAGAGGATAAGTTAGGTGGCCTTCCATTCAGTTGGAAAGCCACTGAGAAGTCCTACTGGGACAAACTAAAGCAGAATAGAACTCTTTTCGACCCACTTGCTAGAGCCAATGATTCCAGTCCTGGTCTATGGCATACGTGGTGTAATTTCCAAAAAGGACAAGCTTGAATCTATTCGAGACTCGACAGATTTTATGTCAACAAAAACTTTTTCACGGTTCTTCCTGATGGCAATGATAAATTTGTTAGAATTACTCCCACTACTTTGTTTGATCATCACCCGATCTCCTTTTGTGTTAAGCCTATCAACTCCTCATCGTGCATCATCCCCCCCACTTCTAAATTTTTGCTCAACACCTCTCTGCTTCAGGATGAAGATATTCTTGTGGCCATTAACCTCATATGTAATTTTAACAAATTTCGTGGCCCTATTAACTCCCACCTGGAACTTTGGAACAAAAACATTGTTGCATGGCAAACACTTTTGAAAACCCTTGGTCAAAAAAGGGCGAAAGATTTTAGGTACACCGAGAAGCTCCTTTCTGAGAAGCTCCTGGAAACTGAAAACAAAATTCAAGCCAACCCCTAGGATAATTCCCTCATTTCCCAAGTGTCTAGTATCAGAGATACTCTTAGACAACACTAGCAAACCAAGATTAGAGGGGCTCAAATTCGATCCCGGGCTCACTGGCTGATTGCTGGAGACAGGGGATCCAAATTTTTCTTTAATCTTATTAAAAATAAACAAGCTAATGAATCTATTGATAGAATTATCTCTGAGGATCAAGAAATTATTGACATTGAGGGAATCAAACATGCTTTTGCCACCTTCTATAAGAAACTATTCACCTCTGAGGACACTGAAGAAGCTAACACGATTAGAAAACAATGTATGCCCCTGATCCCCAATAAAATCTCCAATTCTGATGCCTCTTTACTTAGTAAAGAAATCTTGATTGAGGAAATTAAAAATGTAATTAATAACTTGAAAGCGGATAAAGCTCTGGGGCTCGATGGGCTGCTTGTGGAGTTTTACAAAGCCAACAGTGAATGGATCTCCAAGGACCTTCATGATATTTACTTGGAAGCCCTTGAAACTGGTACACTAGGTAAATACATTAATTGTGGTATCATTAAACTACTTCCCAAAGATGGGGATAAGGCCTTGCTGAAAAATTGGTGCCCTAACACCCTCCTTAATGTCTCTTATAAAATTCTTGCTAAAATCTTAGCCATCAGAATTGAGAAGATTCTCCCCAAGTTTTTCTACCCAACCCAGACTGGCTTTATAAAAGGAAGATATATATTGGAAAATCTTATTACTAGCGGGGAAGCCCTAAATTGGGAAAAAAATTCCAATCAAAACACTGCTATGTTCCTCTTGGATTTTGAAAAAGCATACGACAGGGTGGAGTCAAAATTCATATCCATGATGCTGAATGCATTTGGTTTCCCTAGCATATTTTGTAAAGCTGTCAATGTACTTCTTACTGATGCTTGTGCTCAGATTGATGTTAACAGCTCTCTTTTAGAGGTTTTTCCCCTCTCCCGCTCCATCAGACAAGGTTGCCCATTAGCCCCCTCCCTTTTTGCTATAGCTGCTAATGCGCTTTATTATATCCTTAGAGATGATAAACTTTCTCGACCTGTGATTGGCATCTCCTTACCTAATGGGGAGGAGTTGGTCAACTGTCAATTTGTTGATGATACAGCCCTGTTCCATGACTCCTTTGAAAGTAATTTTGAAGCTATGCTTGAGAAACTCAAGATATTCTATACCATATCTGGAGCTCGGCTTTCTCAGTCCAAGTCCATATGTCTTGGGTGGGAGGATCAACCCCTTAATTGGTTCAATAAATTTAATTTTCAATGGGGAGGGCCACACACTATTGTTAGATACTTGGGTATTCCTTTCTCGGTTGATCCTTCTATCAAGGACATGTGGCTGTGGGTCAAAGAAAAAATATCAAAAAAGTTGAACAAATGGCACAATAGATCGCTGTCCCTGGCTGGTAGAGTTCAAGTTTGCCAAAAAATTCTTTCATCTTACAATATCTATTATGCTTCTGCCTGGATGTTCAGTAATTACTAGATCCTTGAAATCCAAAAATAAATCAGGAAGTATCTTTGGTCGGATGGCAAAGGTAATCGAAAGACCCATGCTGTGAGGTGGATATGGTGTCATACTGACAAACTACTGGGAGGTATGGGCTTAAAGGACCTTAAAACCATGGGGATTGCATTAGCCGCCAAATAGATCTTTCACTCTCTATCTAGGGATGATCCTTGGAAAGTGCTTATTAGAAGCAACATTGAAAGAGGGCATCCTAAGAATGCTAAGGACTGGAAAAATCTCCCTTTCTCTGACTTAATTTTAGGCACCTTTCCTGTGATGGTTCAAGGCTTGGCTATCTTCAAGTCCATATGGAAGGCCTGGAACAATGTCAAAATGTTTGTTGCTAATAAAAATTTTCATGATGATAATCAGGTATTTGGTGAGAGGTCCATTTGGTGGAACTTGCATCATGTTGGTAAGCCACTTGCCCTGACTAAGGGTTGTTCTGCTAAACTTTGGCATAAGATGGGTATTTCCCAATTCATTGATCTGTTTGAAAATGACAGGTTAATTAGTTGGGAAATGCTTAAATCCAGATTTAACATCCCCACTTCCCAGAAAAAGACCTATAACATGTTAGTGAGTGCTTGTAGGAATCTCCCTACCTGTTGCCATATTGACTTGAATAGGCTTTTAAAAGTTAAATGGCCTGATGGTTCTAACTCGAATAAACGTAAAGCCAAGAGCATCTACAAAGTGATTAGCCAAAATTATTCCATCCTTGAGCATATCAATAAAATCTGGTACTATAATCTTGATCCCTCAGATTGGAAGAAGATTTTTGGTAGATTTTGGAAGTCCCCTATTGAACCTAAAGTTAAATATTTTAAATGGCTATTAATTTTGGATAGACTCCCTATTCGACAGGACTTCTCCTCTGAACAAAACTATTTTTTTTGTGGTTCCCCTGAGTCTGGTAGACATATCTTTCTTGACTGCAGATTTGCCAAAGAAATTTGGTGTATGTTTGATATTTTCATTCCTTATGATGTTAATATATTTGAGATTGTATTTGGTCATATTAATGGTTTTAATAAAGAGCTTAACTTGTTCTCGCAGATCTTGTCTTCTAATGTTCTGTGGCAGCTCTGGAAGTGCAGGAATGAGGAAAGATTTCAAGGTAGTACCAGGGTGCTTACTGAGCCTTTCAAAAGTCTCACATACTTCAAATTTTTTTTGCAGATTCAAATCACAATGAGGGTTGAAAAAGACAAGTTCAAGAGACTGTTGAAGAATGGTCACGCCACTTTCTTCTCATACGAAGTCAAGGATGCTCAAGCCTGGAGGAACCATATTGACAACCTGCACTTATTTGAAAGAACCATCAAGGACTTCAACAGGGAGCTAAAGAAGAACAAGAAGCTAGCCTTGGATAATATGATCCTTCCCCTGCACCAGGTTCAAAAGAAGAAGAATATCATATGGATGGAGGGCACCAAGGGCTGGACCGCCTGGGTCGATGAATATAATAACATCTTAGCTTAAGTTTACTTTCTGTCTATGTTTTGAAGTTCAAAAATGTTAGACTCTGATACTCTCGTGTGAGGCCCTACCTCTGTTTTTTGTTTATACTGGGAACTGCTTCGTGATGTAAATTCTCATTTTGATTACACTATTTAATACAAAAAATAATTTAAATAATACTTAAATTAGATTTTTATTTAAAATGCATGAGTAAAACTTAGATTTTTATATTATGGTGCAGAATTTTTTTAGATGTGTAGTCCAAATTGCAGGTAATCCGTATTTACGTTGATTTCTGAGCAATAGGGTGTTGAAGATATGGCATGGGCATGCATCCAGCCATTTCTAATTTCGTGGCCGGATAGCTGCTGCCAATGGGTTTGATTGATCGATTTCTTGCTGACCAAGACAAGGATTTTAGATAAGATAAAATAAAACTCTAAATTAGATAATATATATGCACAGACGATACAAAGTCAGTATTTAGTATTTTATGGTTTTATTTAATTAAGTCTACTACGAAAATAACTAAAATTCATACATAAATTTTTTAAGATTAAACATAACACAAATACTTAATTTATTATATTAAGATACACCACATATTCATTTCTTCTTGTTTATTTTGTTTCATTTTCTCATCAAGGAATCATTTTTTCCTTTTGTGTCAATGGTTTGTCTTGCTTATTCACATTTTCTTATTACCCTAGCACAACACATTCTTTGTTTACTTAACTCTTCATATTAGTCAATAAGTAAAAATAATAAACAATAATTTAAATTTCATAATCTACTTTATATGAGGGATGATGGCCAACTAATCTATACACCTGAACAAGTATTTTAAAAGTTAAAAAATATTTTGTGAAAAAATTGGGAATGACTACTATTTTTGAATTGCCCTCCTCTTACATAAGTGATCTAAGGAATTTAATTACCTCTTTCTATTAACATCTCTTCAATTTTAATTAAATTTTCTAAACAAAAAATTGGTGTCCAAAGTCTGAAATGAAAGCATAAAAGTTATATATAACAAAAATATTTTTTATTAACTCCACATTCATGATGTAATTCATTACAATAATCTACAAAAAAAAAGTTACGAAATGACGTGACAAGTATTAAATATTGAATGAGAGAGAGAGAGAGAGAGAGAGAGAGAGAGAGAGAGAGAGAGAGAGAGAGAGAGAGAGAGAGAGAGAGAGAGAGAGAGAGAGAGAGAGAGAGAGAGAGAGAGAGAGAGAGAGAGAGAGAGAG
>MU227205.1:1232704-1244466 GCA_018584345.1 Thuja plicata
TACACCTCATCACGCATTAGGACCAGTCTTATCACATGTTAGGACCCCTAGGAAGTCCCCATGACCCCTTTTGACATATTGAAACAATCAAGTGTGTCCCAAGGGGTCCTACGACCTCTTGGGACACACTTGAGCATTCCAATGTATCGAAAGGGGTCATGGGAACTTCTTAGGGGTCCTAGTATGCCTTATCACGTGTTAGGACCCCTAGGAAGTCCCCATGACCCCTTTTGACACATGTCAACACTCAAGTGTGTCCCAAGGGGTCCTACAACCTCTTGGGACACACTTGAGTGTTCCAATGTGTCAAAAGTGGTCATGGGGACTTCCTAGGGGTCCTAGTACACCTTATTATGCGTTTGGACCCCTAGAAAGTCCCCATGACCCCTTTTGACACATTTCAACACTCAAGTGTGTCCCAAGATGCCTTATCATTCCAAAGTTATATCCTTTCTCTCCCTTTTTTAATATATTCCTTGAATTTCCCTATCCATCAACAATACAGTGACTCTAGTGTTCCGTTCAATTTTGTACCTTGCTTGTATAGATGTATCTTCACAGTCCATTTCCTTACTTGCATCAACATGAATGATCTTCTTATTTGTGTATAGGCTGATGCAATCTCCTAGTCATATTACTAACCAATAGACAAGGGTTGGACCCCTAGTCTCTATCTCAGGTACTCAAATATATCTTTCAGTAATGGCTTGGTGAATATGTCAGCTAATTGTTCCTTTTATTGAATATATTCCAATATCACTTCTTTTGCTTGCACTTATTCTCTTAAGTAATGATACTTGATAGAAATATGCTTAGTCTTAGCATGCATGGATGGATTCTTTGATATGTTTATTGCACTGGTATTATCACAATAGATAATCACTTGTTCAAGAATCTTCATATTCATACCTTCCAGTAATTGTTTGATCCAGGCAATATTAGAGCAATTTGTAGTAGCAGCCACATATTTTGCTTCTGCAGTAGATTGTGAGATGCATCCTTTCTTCTTGCTGATCCATGTGACAAGTTTGTCACCCATGAAGAATGCTCCTCCAATTGTGCTTTTTCGGTCATCTAGGTTTCCAACCCAATCAACATCTATATAGACTTGAAGCTCAAATTTACCCTTTTTGTTATACCATAAGCCATAGTCCTCGGTGTTCTTTATATATCTCCAAATTCTCTTGACAACAGTCATATGTGATTCTTTGGGATTAGTAGAGTATCTTTCAACTATTCCAATTGCATGTGCTATATATGGTCTAGTATGGACAACATACATTAGTTTTCCAATCATTGATCTATATAAGGTCTGATTTACCTCATTTTATTTATCTTCTTTTGTCAGCTTACATCTAGTTACCATAGGTGTTCCAACTGGTTTGGAATCTTCCATCTTGAATATCTTCAGCACTTCCTTGATGTATTTGGAATGAGTGATATATATGTCTACATCTTGTTGAAGAATCTATAAACCAAGAAATAATTTGATCTCCCCAAACATAGACATTTCAAACTCTTTGCTCATTTCATTAGCAAAGGATTTGCATAACATTTCATTTCCCCCAAATATGATATCATCAACAAATATTTTAGCAATCAGAATATACCATCGGTATTTATTTTAAGTACAAATTTCTATTTTCACTTGCTATCTTCTATAATGTGATTTCACTATTATTCATGCTTTATTAGTTGGTAACCAAGTAGGTTTACTTTCAAACATCTATTTTCTTGTATACTTCTCTTTCCAACAGTAGTTAGCATAGCCTCAATGGAGACTTGGTGCATATATTTTGCTGAATTATTTCAAGTTTACACCCATGGGTTGACATATTAAATGAACCTTACCATATGAGAGATACATACTCAATTAAGATGACAAATATGTGAGTAGAGGAGTTGAGCCATTTTATTGATCCATTTGGAAAGGCCTACATTTTCGGTGTTGTTTTCATGGATGGTGTCAAGCTAAGTACCTATAACAGTCATGAGTCAAATCTCTCGTCCATTTGATGTAATCTTTAATTTTATTTAGTTAGTAGTTTTGAAAGTTTCATTCTAGCCTAAATCAGTTAGAAGTTATCAATCTGCATGTATAGAAGAAGAATAAGAAGAGATGTATTAGGTAGATTCCTTCCTAGTTACCCTGAAGATAAGTTAGGTGAAAATTTCCCCCCCAAGAAGAAGAAGAAGAAGAAGAAGAAGAAGTGTTGGAATTAATAGGAAGTGTGTACTGAGAGGGGAGGGGTGAATCAGTACCTCTAAAACTTTTGTATCCTTTAATCAATTAAAATTTTATAATCAATTGTATATCCATTCATCTGATCTATATTATCTTGATGTGAGTTATATAAATTCATTAAATTAACATACATGTGAACATTCATAGAAACATTCATGAAAGTAATTGACACATAACACAAGATATGACATCGCAGAAAACTCCTGTTAGGAAGTAAAAACTGTAGTGGGGATGGCACCTACAAAATCTTCACTATCTGCAGATTGGAAGGAGTCGGTTAAGGCTTACAATTTGATCACTTATGATGATCTACCTAGTTAAGAGTATCTGCGGAGACTTGTTAAAGTCTACTCAGTTAAGAGCTTTAGCAACACTGTTGAGTGTGCACTCGGTTAAGAGATTTTTAGTTGCACTATTAAATCCACCTTCCTTGAAAAGATTTTTACACTTTGCTCCACTTGTTAGAATGATAGAAAATTATAATTTGACATGGTAAATGAAATCTCCTATTGCTGATATAGTTCCATTTAAGTTTACATGAATAAGATTATCATCTAATGCGATTGATTAATACCTCTGATTCTCGGTAGGCTCTGTTCTTGGTTCTTGCTAACTAAATTCACCTTTTATTGTTCTGGTTCTTGAAACTTTCAATATGATCCATAGATGTGCTCGTAGGCTTTATTCATCCTCTCTTTAATTTTCACATCCTTGTATAATGAATGATTGCATCATCTATTTATAAGATAGATTGACATCATCAAGTTTCACAAAAAACAATGTTGACTCTAAGATCAGGTTTACAACGTGTACCTTGATCTCCTAGTCTATATGTTTTAAATCAGTTAGACTGATTAAAGCACTTACATTCATGGTTCTTGTCCCTAAAGAAATGGATTTAAAAACAAATCAAGATTATAGAAATAGAATAAGACTGCTTTATCTGGCGTGGAAGTCAGATCCAATTTTTGCGGGCTACAACTGATTCTCGGTTCTTGACGGTTGATTATACTTCTGAAATCAGTTGACTGTCTTTTGGTTTTGTTCTCTCAGTTTTCTCTTTTATTGTCTATTCAGTTTGCATTTTATCTGTCTCTCGGTTTGCACTTTTTCCTGCACGTCGGGTCCCTCTTTATCTTTTTGCTTTGCAATTTCGGTGTACACACAAAGTTGTGTCGCCAGTTCTCTTTGTACTTAGTCATTTCAGTGATCTCTTTGTATCTGATTTTTGGTTTGCTCTTGTCCTATCTTTCGGTGTATGTTTACCGAAAGTGTTGTTTGCATACTAATGAAAAATTAATGTCATCAATCCCCCCTTTGACATTAGTATAAAAAATTGATATGTGCAAAATACTAATAATATGTTAAGTATGTACAACGTATATAATCCTTAGTCATTTAATGACTCCCCCTATGTATATGCTGGTATAATATTGTATACTGCCTACCTATCTATACATATCATATACATATCATTTTCCCATATGAATACATATCATTTTCCCCCTTTTTGATATTAAGGGCAAAGGTCTATACCTTAGATTTGATCAAAAATGTGGGAGTGTGAAGACTTCATGTCTTCCATCATTTTCTCCCATTGTTCATTTAAGTTCTCGAGAGCCATGTGCTCGAGTGTGATCTTGGAGTGCATATCAGAGATGTTGTCTGCTACAGACATCTCAAGAGTTTCTATTGTATGCACCCTAAAATGGTCGCCTAGACTATGGGCCCCCATTCTTCAATTTATCAATTTCCTGAATCAATGCCTTGCAATATTTTCAATTCAAATCAATTTTCTTGATCAAATCGTAATTAATTCAATTATTTCAATATTTCATAAGGTTTGATCATTTTATCCATAATCTTATTTAATTAAAAGAAAACATCCCTTTTAATAAATTAAAATAATCTTATTTAATTAAAAGAAAACATCTCTTTTAATTAAATAAAATAATCTTATTTAATTAAAAGAAAACTTCCCTTTTAATTAAATAAAATAATCTTATTTAAAAGAAAATCCCTCTTTTAATTAAATAAATAAAATCCTCACCTAAATCTCTCTTTGTGATGAAAAAAGGAAATAAATCAAATTAAAATAAATAAAAATTCATTTTTTCTCTACACTTTGAATGCACATATTTTTAAAGTGGTGGTATTTTTCCTCTTACTTGCCTT
The DNA here is from genome assembly GCA_018584345.1 of Thuja plicata. Taxonomy (NCBI): domain Eukaryota; kingdom Viridiplantae; phylum Streptophyta; class Pinopsida; order Cupressales; family Cupressaceae; genus Thuja; species Thuja plicata. Next base: position 1,237,125 of record MU227205.1, read on the forward strand.
TTTAGAGATTTATCCCACATTGCTCTTGAGGATGCATTCCTCTCCACACTTTCCTTTATAAGGAGCCCTCTCCTTCTCATTTAGAATCCAAATTTCATCTTATTGTTATGTTGCAGGTTTGGAGAGCGATTTTGGAGGAGAGTTTGAGCACTTGAGCTTGAACATTGAAACTTATCTTTTCTTGTCTTCTTCTCTCATGCATCCATGGCAATCCATTTAGATTACTCTTGCACTTGCATGTTAGATTAGATTCATATTTCATTTCATAGAATAATGTTGCATGTGTATTTCCTTTCATATATTTGTTTGATTTCATGCATTATTATCATATAGAATAGCTTCCATTTTCATTTGCATGCATATTTGATGATCATGGAGATTAGCACTCTTTCTTTTCCTCTTTGAATCTCTCATTTTATGGTGTACTTGCATGGGCACAAACTAGGTCTAAACTGAGTGCCTCCATTATAAACCCTTGCACTCCATGAATAAAGAGTTATGAGTCACCATTTGAGACCTTATTCTTGAGAAAATATTGGATATAATGACTCATAGAAGTGTTTCAACATTTTAGCACACATTTTTGGTGCCCACCGTGGGGCTCGAACCCACAACCACAAGGTTAATTTTTGTGAGTTTTGTGATAAATTTCTAGGCTATTTTTCCAGAAATTTGACTGATGTTTTTATTGTTACGTGCACATATGACATGATACAGATCTAAAATTTATATTTATGGAAATTTATTTTAGTTATATTTCATTTTCCATTGGTTTGAATTGATTTCGTTGGGATTTATAAAAGTTATGGTCATTTTAGTGCAGACTCGTAAGAACCTGATTTTTATAAAATCTGACTGATATTTTTATTGGTACATGCACATATGACATGATGCAGATCCGAATTTTATATTTCTGGAAAGGTATTTGAGTTAGCTTTCATTTTCCATTGGTTTTAATTAATTTCGTTGGGATTTTAAAAAGATATGATCGATTTAGTGCAGACTGGTTAGATTCTGATTTTTATGCCATCAGGTTTTTTTATTATCAAATGATATATTAGCTTTGACTAACCTGATTTTCTAACATGTGGGGTTGACAAGTTGCATTTTTTTTTATAGATTTTTATAACAGTGGGTTGCATGTTTAGGAATAGGCAATTTTTTCATAACACTGGTTTGCAAGACATTGACAAAGAAGACTAAAAATAAAGACTAGTGATGAATCATCTTACAGGTTGCCTTGATTGATTGAATGCTAAACATTGTGCTTGCATTTTATTTTTGTTTTATTAAAATAGGAACGCACATGCAAGAATTTTAAAATGAACTTATATATGGTTTTAGGGATGGAAATAATGTTAAGAAACTATGCTCTCGCCCCTTTGGGATGATCAGAAATCCAGAAATATTATTGTCATTTTTTTATTGTGTTTGGAGTGTCTTCTAAGTTTTTGTAATCCCAAGGAATTGCATGGATGTATCCTCTCCCCTCGCCTTTGCATATCTTGGGTGAAAGAGAAATCCATACAAATCCTTTAGCATGGCTACCTCCTGAGAGCTTTAACAGATCTGGTGAGAGTGGATTGCCCAACCAGTAATAGGCTAAAGCCAAGCCCTTTCAAACCGATATATGAAAAATGTGATTGTGATTAATCTCACAGTGAAAAGGTGTTGATTGTGTTATACCAGGAAGAAGATCTCCCTCAGTACCCTTGTGGTGCGTTAAAACCTACAGAACATAACTTTTGTAGGCTATGAGGCCTCCATAATGGAGCTAATCTTCCGCAAGTATAACCACCTGAACGAATGCCTTGACTAAAGAGCTTTGTTGTAGTATCTGAAAAACCTCTATCTATTGGCGTGAAAGGTCAAAGACCAACTAAGATGTCCCACATTTTCACAGCTCTTAGTAGAGACAACAGTCCCTTGGGAAGTGATTACCCTTGGGATTCAAAGCTTGGTGTGGCTGAGAAGTGAGTGCACTGTAAGGAGGAGCCCGTGCCTGCAAGCTTATAAGTTGTCCACTATGAGTAGGCATGGATGAACTTTGGTTCAAGTGGGAATTTAAGAGATATTTCCCTGGCTTACCTAGGCTGTGGTGTGACTATTCTTTTTACAACAAACCAATCTACTTGATGTGTCTTGCGTGAGTGAAACATCAAAGCAAACGTCAAAATGATCAACAACTCAAAATCTGCACTCTTAAGTGTTAAATTGTCAGCTTGCTCAATTTTCTATCCTGTCATTTCCAGTCTTCCTCGGTCAATCCAGGTTAGATTGAGTCACTTACCCCACTGTTAGAAGTATGTTTTCACTTTAAATCCTTGCATTTTGACCTCTTGAACTCGTAATCTTTGATTTCACGAGTGACCTTTCTTGGAGTTGGTGAGCTAGAAACCGTCCTTGTTGAGAAGATAAACCTTTGGATCCTTTGATAACATGCTTGGAGAGTTTTAGTAATCTCTTGTCCATTCAATTCCATAAAAATTCAAATTCAATCAATATAACTTGGGTAAAGCATTCTCCTGATCCATATGTGTTAGGGTATTCACCCGTTTAGTGAGCACCTCTATGGCAGTGTTGGTTTACACCTCAAAATTCTATCTTATCACCTCTCTTTTGGATAAGTGAGTGTTTTTACTATCATGGATTGGTACCAATGTTTCTTAGGGTCATCCTATCACCTAGTACCTTTTCTTTCATGCTAGTTACAACAAGATATCAAGTAGATCAAGGAAAGTGACCTCAAGTAGTCTTTAACCAATTACCCTTAGTTCAAACTCACCAAAAATGTAAGGGAAAAGAACCCGTATTTGATCAATCACCCAGGAACAACTCATAATTTTGGTTTGATTCCAAGAGTAACCTTAGTGATTTGAGTACACCCTTAGCATCTTCTCACTCGGATATGGATATGAGTTACACAATGAATCAATGAGAGAGGGGAGACATGGATAAATGCCTTGATGACATATTTGATAAATATAGAGATACCATTTTGTTTGGCAGTTCCTCTCATGAAAGTCGACCAGTCTCACCCCTTATCTCAACTAGATATTTGGATGCACACCAAAGGGTTGAAAGAGGTAAGAGGAAAGCCTATCAAGAAGAACAATCATAACATGAAAACCAATATGATGAACCTTATGATATTCGTGTGAATGCAACATACACCAATGACTTGTTTAGACATTCAAGACCAAGTTCACCGCTCAAAACATCTTCAAGATACATGAGTGAAAGACTTAAGAAAATTGAGCATGAAAAGAAAGCCTTCCTAGAAGAACAAGCTGAAAAGGAAGAGCAATTTAGACTCCTAGAGTTGGAGAGACAAACCTTGTTGGAGATAGAAAGGAAATCCTTCCAGGAAGAGCAAGATATACTCTTGGATCAACAACTTACTGATCAATTTAACAACATGCGTGTTGGTGGTGGAAACAACTCTCCTCCATCCACCCCTCCTAAGACTCCATAGAGTGGAAGACGTTCAAGAACACCATCATGATCTCCTATCCCTAGAGGAAGAAGGGCTTCAAGACATGATAATTATAGAAGACAAACACCTCTTAGGAACTCAAGACAACCTTCACAACGTGCTCACCATGGTTCACAATATGGGGGTAGTAGCTCGAGTTTTGATCTCAACTCCCAAGACTTCATGAAGACACAACAAGAACCACTCTTATAGCAGTATGTGGAGAGATACATAGAGAAAAAGAAAGACAAGTTCCTAGAGAGTTTAATCAACAAGGGTGCTAGAGTCCCCTACAACTTTGATGTGGACAAGAAGATTAAGAAGCAAGGTCCATCTCAAGAAGAAGAGATCAAACAAATTAAGAGTATGATGGAAAAGATTTTGGCACCCATGAGTTTGTTCTCACTTGATTCAATTTGTCCCAGTCCTTTTGACAAAAGTGTTAGCATGAAAGAATTCCCTAAAAAGGTTGAGATCCCTCAATATGACAAGTATGATGGGAATGGAGATCCACATGATCACGTGCGTCAATTATATACCATGAGTTTTGAGTTCCATCAAGATGAATCGTACCTCATGAGATTGTTCCCAAGGAGTCTTAAGGGTCAAGCGATGGAATGGTTCACCAACATAACTCCCCTTGTTAAGACTTTCAAAGAGCTTATCCTTAAATTTGTCCAAAACTTTGCATACAACCTATCAAGATCTATCACCATGTTGGACTTATGCAACTTAAAGCAAAATCAAGGGGAATCCTTTGTCCCTTTCTTGCAAAGGTGGAGACGACAATGCTCTCGCTACTCTAGGACCATCCCTGAAAATGAGAAGATTGACATCCTTGTTAGCAAATTGATTCCCAAAATGTAGTATGAAGTTAGGAAGATGGTTTTTGATTCCTTTGACACCATGGTTGAAACCACATTTAGGATTGATGATGTTTTTAAAGAACAAGGAATTTTGACCAAACATGGAAACAACAACAATAACAACAACAATGGTCAAAATAACAACAAACCTAACAAGGATAAAGGAAAGAACTCGCATTGGAATAGGAACAAACAAGTGGTCGATGATGGAGTTGTGTACTCCTCCCAACCCAAAGATTAAGATATTCTCCACTTGTCTAGTGTTGTTCAAGCCATGAAACTCAATGCATCTAATCAACAAGAGAACAAGCCAAGATACCAAGATAGGCCTAAGATAGAGAGATGCCAGTTTTCAAAACTTGGTGATTCATATGAGGATGTCTTGAAAACACTCATTTCCAACAACCTTGCGCATCCTCAAGATCCCGCAAAGCATTATATAACTAATGTTAAGCCACATTGGTGGGATGAGAAAGCCTTTTGCAAGTTTCACAATGGCATTGGAAATAATATTTAAAACTATTGGAAACTCAAACATATCATCCAAGATATCATTGAGAATGGAAAACTTAAGGTAGATGGACTGAACACCAACACCGATCATAAGGCATTCAAAGAACCTTTTCCCAAGTATGAGAAGGGGAAACCTCTAAACCTAAGAATGGAAAGGTTGAGGTCAGTTACACTTACACAGATGTAGAGAATATTATCAACATGCTTGAAGTTGTAGAAGAGAATGTCAACATGATGAGGGATAAAGATCCCTATGGTTATGATCTAGACATGGACTCTTCTCTTATCTTTGATGAAGAACTCGTCGTGGTGCTAAGGGGTCCTAACTCTAGAGTGCCATCTCAAACTCTCAATGTTGTCACATGAAGTTAAGGTCCCCTTGTCATTAGAGGACCTAGTTCAAGTCAACCAAGTAAACCAAAGCAAGTGGCATCCTAGAATGTCACCTCAAAACCAAAAGTCAATCCTAAGTCAAGCTATAATCTTGTCGATCACTTGCAAAGAAACCCAGCTCAGATTTCAATCTTTGAGCTCTTTGAGTTGTCCTCGAGACACAAGTAAGTCCTTGAGGATGCTTTGTGTGTAGGTCCCCAACAACTTAGACGTTGATCAATTCTATAACATGGTTAACCATATTTCTAGCCCTTATTATCTTACTTTTTCAAAGGATGATGAGAAAGCTTTGAGCCACCCATATAATCTCGCTCTTCATATTGAGGTCATGATCCACAAAACTTGTGTTAGGCACGTGTTGATAGATGGGGGTGTTGGGCTTAATATTTGTTCTTTGAGTCTTTTAAAAAAGTTGGGTTGTTCTGAACAAGTCATAGATACCAAGAACAAGATCACCATTAAAGCCTATGATGAGGTGGAAATAAGTTCCAAGGGGTTGGTCGTCCTTCTTGTTAGGATTGGCCTTGTTGAAAAAGATATTTTATTCCAAATAGTTGACGCTGGCCCCCTTACATACAATATCTTACTCGACAGACCGTGGATTCATGATATGCAAGCAGTGACATCTACCTATCATTAGTGTGTTAAGTTACCTTACAATGGAATAGATATTTGTATACCTAGGGATAACACTTTATCTATTAACTCAGTTTCAACGGGTGCTCATCTTCCCCTCAATAGAGAAGCAGAAGACTTCGATGCAACCTTAGCTGAATGTAAAGACAAGTTCAAGTCAGTAGACCTTGGCATGGGGGGTATCAACTCAACTCCCTCACAACACTACCAGTTTCACCTTGGTCTTATGGAAAGCCTTCACAAGAAATGAGACCTTCCTCTTTTGCTATGAATTTATTTGGCATGTTTGTAGAGTCCTTAGTGCCTATTCAAGATGAGAAAGAAGAGACGGTTGTTAGAGACTGGATTTATAGAGAAGAGAAATACATGCACAATGAGAACTTGTCTCCCTCTCCTAAGGCTTATGGAAGAGGGTATAATTTTTTCAAATAGATAGGCTATCCCATACATGGCCCTCTTAGTCACAGATTGGATGCTAGATCTGAACCCCTTGATCATAATCTTTTTGGACGCAAGTATAAGAAGACAGTTGGCCTAGGATTTTCAAATTGCAAAAAGAACACCACTCCTATACTTGATGGGTCAGATAGTGAAGATGAACCATAATACATACCTAATTTGAAAAATTAGCAAGACAGGTGTGAAGATTGGGTCCCTTCCACTAATCTCCTTTGGGGAGATCCAGATAGTCCAGTCACTCCTGAGACAGTTACAACCTTAGAAAGAAATGAATCAGATGTAGAAGATCCTTTCAGAGAATGTCAACGAAAGAATCTTGTTTGTTTGATGGAAAGAGAAGGTGTTACCCTTGATGACACTAGAACTTCCACATCAATACATCCCAAACCTTCATGGTGTAAACATCCTAGTCGAATTTCAGAAACAAGTTCATGTGAGTATGAATGGGACTCCTTAGAGCCTTCCATAGTTGACATGGATGTTGATGTCATTCACACTTATAGTTCTCAACCTGAGGTAGCCAAAGAATCACGTGTAGGATTAGAGGATTTTAACCCACATGTTGCGTTAGTGGATGATTCTTCACTTGTTAGGATGAATCCTATTTTGGGTAGCTTAGAAGGATACTTGACGAACTCCAACTCTTCGGTCACCAGAGATGATATCATTCACATTTACAACCTTGAACTGGTCATTGACTTACCTCTTGTTCATCCTAACCTCATTGATTGGTCCCAACGCTATCAATAACCTGAGCTCTTAACGTTTCAAAATGATTATGAGATAGCATGTTACTTGAATGCCATTGAGCCCATAGTCTCTTCCACCAGTGAACTGGCTACCAGCATGACAGAGCCAGACATCAAGTACCTTATGTAACACCCCAAAATTGGCATCTTGCAACCCTAACCAATTTTTTTGCATTTGTCATTCTTCTAAATCATCAAAGTCCTATTGTACTAGGCAATTCTGAGTTTTCACTGACTCTACTCGACCTGAG
>MU227205.1:1257661-1286914 GCA_018584345.1 Thuja plicata
CATGATGCATAAAAACATGGAAGATTATGTGGATGACACCTTGGCCAAGTCTAAGAAAAGAGACACACACTTAGATGATTTAGAAGTCATTCTAGATCGCATGGAACAATTTCAACTAAGGTTAAATACTAAAATGTGTGCATTTGGAGTCACCTATAGAAAACTACTAGGATTCATCATTTCAGAAAAAGAAATAGAGGTAGACCCTAAAAAAGTCCAAGCAATCATAGATATGCCACCTCTTAGAAACATTAGTCAAATGAGGAGTCTTCAAGGATGTCTTCAATCCATAAGGAGATTCATTTCATAGTTGGCAGATAGAGCTCAACCTTTCAACAAGAACTTACACAAAGGAGTCAAATGTGTTTGGAATGAGGATTGTCAAAAGAGCATAGATCAAATCAATAAATACTTGGCAAATCCTCCCATTTTAATGCCTCCTATCCCAGGGAAACCACTTATTCTATACATTTCAATGACAGAATCTTCCTTGGGCGCATTACTAGCTCAACTTGATGAACATGGGAAAGAAAGGGAAATATACTACATTAGCCACACTCTTGTTTCATATGAGGTTAACTACACCAGCATTGAGAAATCCTGCCTTGCAGTTGTGTTTGCTTCCCAAAAGTTGTGACATTACATGCTTGTGCACACTATACACCTCATAGAAAAAATAGATCCACTCAAGTATTTACTAGGTAAGGCTACCCTTATAGGTAGACTTGCTAAATGTATGATGATTCTTTCAGATTTTGACATAGAGTACATTGAGCTTAAAGAAATCAAAGGACAAGCCATAGCAGATCAATTGGCTGATTTACCAATACAAGATAGTGCACCTATTCAAGTTGACTTCCTAGATGAACACCTCATGTATATGACTGAAAGAACATGGAAGATGTTCTTTGATGGATCCTTTATGCAAAATGGTTCAGGAGCTGGTGTGTTGTTTCTTTGTCCTCATGGGTACACAATTCCTAAGTCTTACAAGTTATTGTTCCCATGTACAAACAACATTGCTGAGTATGAAGCTTTAACAAGTGGACTTAAGATGGCCATACAATGGAGAATCATAGAGTTACACATCTATGGGCATTCATAGCTGATAATCAACCAAGTCAATGATGAATATCAAACAAAAAATGAGAAACTGGTACCTTACAAGAAAATGGTTGATTCCTTGAAATGATACTTCACATTTGTCACATTTAAGAAAATCCCTAGAGAAAAAAACAAAGTAGCTGATGCTATGGCTACACTTGCTTCACTCCTTCAGTTAGGGAAACATGAATCCAAATTTGAATTCCTTATGGAAGAGCTACATCACCCTATCTTTGACTCCCAAGAAAGTCATGTCATTTGTACCCTTGTTGGTCGTGAGTCATCCCGTTATGGTGCAATTTACTCATACCTTTGTGATGACATTATACCTAAAACCTTTAACCAATCTGAATGCAGAAACCTTACCTGAAATGTCTCTCACCATTCCCTTATCTCTGGTGATTTGTATAGGAGGGGTCTAGATGGAGCACTTCCTAGATGCTTAGAAAAGGAAGAATCTGACCAAGCGTTAGTTGACATCCACGAGGGCATCTGCGGGGGACATTCCAATGGTCTTTCCATGGCCTGAGGGTTTCTTAGGGTGGGGTACTATAAGCCTACGATGCAGTAGCTTTTGCAAATTCATGTGAAAGTGTCAAAAACATGGTAACATGATACATGCTCCAGGCAGGGAGCTCATTCCTTTTATATCTCATTGTCCATTTCAGCTTTGGGCCTTTGATCTTGTTGGGAAGATTCAACCCAACTCATCAAGTGGACACAAGTTTATTATCACTGCTACTGATTACTTCACTAAATGGGTAGAAGTTGTCCCACTTTATGTTGCATCATGCAAGACAGTCTCTCTATTCATTCTTAACCATATCATATGTCGATATGGAGTGCCTTCTGAGATTATCACTGACAATAGAGGCCAGTTCAAAAATAAAGACCTTAAACAACTCTACAAGAAATTCAAGATTAAACAACATTGGTCCTCTATTTACTTCCCGCAAGGAATTGGCCAAGCAGATACATCAAACAAAACCATTCTTAAAATCTTACATAGAACAATTTGTAAGAGTGGTAGAGATTGGCACTTATAGATAAATCTGGCTTTGTGGGCCTATAGAACGAGTATATGTACTCCTAGTGGGGCTACTCCTTTCACCCTTACATATGGCATCGAAGCAGTGTTACCTTTGGAGGTTGAGATTCCTTCACTTAGAGTTTCCCTCAAAGGTCTAGTTACAGATGAAGACTACCGCGCCATGAGACTTCAAGAGTTAGAACTTCTAGATGAGAAACGTCAAGTGTCATTTGACCATATGAGGGTTTATCAAAAGTGCATGTCCAAAGCCTTCAACATAAAGGTTCTCCCTATAGATTTTCAAGTGGGAGATCTTGTCCTACATGAAAATCCCAAGAATCAATAGCATAGAGATCAAAAGGGAAAATTTGAACCTAATTGGCTTGGACCTTACATCATTACAACAACTTTTGGGTCAGGTGCTTATTTACTCTTTATAGAAAAGGGAGAGAATATCCCTAATCCTATCAATGTCTTGCACCTAAAGAAGTTCTATCCATGATGCCCATTCTGTCTAGGGGCACCCTTTGTACATACTTATTGATCCTGAAAAAATCCAAAAAATGATATTTTGTCAAAAAATGCTAAAAATTAGAAAATGTCCTAAAAAAATGGTCATCTTAGTGAAAACTTAGCAATAGGCACTTTGATGTATCTCCAAATAAATTATATATTCCAAAAATACAAAAAAAAATCAAAAAATTCAAAAAATAAAAAAAAATATATAGAAAAAGTGCCTTGGTGAAAACCTGGAAACAGGCGCCTTGGTAGCAAAAAATTGCAATAAAATTCAAGTGGTGAAAACCTAGAAATGGGTGCTACTTGAGGCCTTTACACCCCTATTTCTTACCATGTGTCCTCGACACTTAGCCTTTCTCCATCATGCCTTGTCCTTGTTGCCTTGGTTTGGAATTGGTCTTTGTCTTTGTCTAGGGGTATAATCGCGTTAGCTTTGGTCTCTTAGATGCGTTAGTATTTAGCACACCTTACAAATGGTGTATTTCAACACCAACCCATCTATTTTTTTCAACACAACCCCTGACATCGAGTATTTTTCAACACTTATCGGTTTGGTCTTACCCATTTTTGTCATGTGATCTTACCTACTTGCAACCATTTGATCCTTATCCTCAGAACTTAGTATCAGTTAACACACTTAAATTTTTAAACACAACACTTAATACTTGATCTATGTCATGATCTTTTCTTTGTGTCCTAACTGTTATTGATTTTTGTTGAGTGTCCTTGTCTAATAAGTCTCTCTGGTATGCATAGCTAGAGGACTTGGGGCATGGGGCATGTTTTTATTTGCTTTCTTCTTGTAGGTGTGATCTTGAAACTCCAGAGTGTCTCTTGTTGTCCCCTTGAAACACTTAGGAGATTTGAGGCATCATCCTTGACTATTTTTGCACAACCGTTCTTATGATCATCCCGACATCTATGCCTTGATGCAAGCATGGTTTTTCTACATTAAATTGGGTAAGCTAACATCGAAGTCATATTAACCTTTATGTATTTGATGCTTATGTTAGAATCTTTCCACATTCTAATCCGATATAAATCACATTCATATCTTCATAGTTGCGCTTGTGACTAGTGATGATTATGTGGTTTTTCGATGTCCGTTAATAATGGACCAATGATGAAAATAAGTTCCTTAACATTCTCTAATGAATGATGAACACAAAATCCTATGTTATAGTTTCTCTATTGCAAGTACACCTTTGCATTTTCATGTATCTTGCAATGTTAGACATCATGTTAGTTTGCATTTTTAGGCTGCATTATGAGTTTGAGAGGGCTTTCCTTCATCTTTCTTTTGGAGTTTTAATCAACTGTGGTCATGTTTTGATCTTCATTTCCTTATCTTCTTTCATGATCTCAATCGATATTTTCTATCTTAAACAATTGATTGATTTTGGGAAATTCTCTATCTTAAGGCCAATTCTCTTTCTTCTCTCCATTTCTTTCCACCTCTTCCAAACTTCTATCTTCCATTCACTTTCACCCCACTTCTTTTCTTCTAATTCAACCTTGGGGCATAATATTTCATGCTTGATGATCTACCTTGGTTCTGTGATCCTTATATCTTTCATCTTACATCAAGATCCTTATCTTTAGTTCGATTTGATCAATTTATCAATTTTTTGTTTCTCCTCTATCTCATTTCAATTTTGATCACGAGGGGGCAGTACCTATCAAACTTCAATCCTTGATTCAACTTTATCAATCCTATCAATTTCTCTTCTTGGGGAAACCTTGATTGAGATTCTTATCTTGGACATGTCAATTACCTATTTACAGGGGTTTTGACCTTGTCTTTTTCAACAAACATCTTATCTTTGTCCTAATGTGTTCCCGTCCGTCGATCGCATGTCTGGATTGTTTTGTGATCCCAAATCGATCTCACACTTCAACTGCATTCTTTGACTACATGTGTTCCCATAAATATCACACATTAGTCAAAGAGGGGCAAATGTATGCACCCTAAAATGGTTGCCTAGACTATGAGCCCCCATTCTTCAATTTATCAAATGAAGGAATCAATTTATCAATTTCCTGAATCAATGCCTTCCAATATTTTCAATTCAAATCAATTTCTTTGATCAAATCATAATTAATTCAATTAATTCAATATTTCCTAAGGTTTTTCATTTTATCCATAATCTTATTTAATTAAAAGAAAACATCCCTTTTAATTAAATAAAATAATCTTATTTAATTAAAAAAAAGCATCCCTTTTAATTAAACTAAAATAATCTTATTTAATTAAAAGAAAACTTCCCTTTTAATTAAATAAAACAATCTTATTTAAAAGAAAATCCCTATTTTAATTAAATAAATAAAATCCTCACCTAAATCTCTCTTTGTGATGAAAAAGGAAATAAATCAAATTAAAATTCTTTTTTCTCTACACTTTGAATGCACATATTTCTAAAGTGGTGGGATTTTTCCTCTTACTTGCCTTTTTAGGATTTATCCCACATTTCTCTTGAGGATGCATTCCTCTCCACACTTTCCTTTATAAGGATCCCTCTCCTTCTCATTTAGAATCCTGATTTTATCTTATTGTTATACTGCAGGTTTGGAGAGCGATTTTGGAGGAGAGATTGAGCACTTGAGCTTGAACATTGCAACTTCTCTTTTCTTGTCTCTTCTCTCATGCATCCATGGAAATCCATTTAGATTACTCTTTCACTTGCATGTTAGATTAGATTCATATTTCATTTCATAGAATAATCTTGCATGCGTATTTCCTTTCATAGATTAGTTTCCTTTCATGCATTTTTATCATATAGAATAGCTTCCATTTTCATTTGCATGCATATTTGATGATCATGGAGACTAGCACTCTTGCTTTTCCTCTTTGAATCTCTCATTTTATGGTGTACTTTCATGGGCACAAACTAGGTCTAAACTGAGTGCCTCCATTATAAACCCTTGCACTCCATGAATAGAGAGCTATGAGTCGCCATTTGAGACCTCATTCTTGAGAAAATCTTGGATATAATGACTCATAGAAGTGTGTCAACATTTTAGCACACAGCTGTCAATTGGCATGTTGAACTGATGTTTTGTTGAAGTAGTGTAAGGTTCGGTAGAAGTTGAGCTTGGAGCTCGGTGACTTCTTCCCTGAAGTGTGTCTCTTCTTCTCATAGTTCTGGCCTTAACCTTTTGATCTCAATGATCTTTTCATAATGCAACTTAATTGCATTGTCTCTATCGGTGGTTAAGCTTTCATCACTGTTAGCTAGATCTGTATCTAACTTTGCTATGTTGTCACTATTCTCTTTAGTGAACTTGTCCAATGTGCTTAGTTTCTGAATCAAGGAAATAGCTTCAGTTATGATTGGATCTAATTCAGTAATGAATTTTGAAAGCTTTACCTTGTTGACTGCCACTTCTTGGCTGATGTTCTCAATTAGTTTCTTCTGGTACTTCATCTCTACTCTCTCTTCAATTGCCTTCTCTGAATCAATATTTTATGTTGTTATTGCTTCGGTGAGAGTGGCTAATTGATCAAGAATTGGCTTATTCTGATCAATATCAACATCAGGTACAATCTAGTGAAAGATGTCCCTAGTTGTTTCCAATACCATTGAGTCTCGGTGTTGTTTCCTCAGCTTCTCCTGTAATGCCTTCCTTTGGCATATTTCACTGTGTTCTTGTAATGCTTCAAAATCAAGTGTTGTTGGGTCACATTTTTGTATCTCAATGAATTCATCCAAAGTGACCTCCAACTTATTCTTTTTGGATTTCTTCTTCTTCTTTTGTGTTGCACTAAAATACAGTACCATTGCCAATTTGTTGGCTTTCTCAGTTGTGCTTGATGAAGTTAGTTGTTGTTGTTTATTGGTTCCATCTTGTCGGGTGTCTGTAGACGTCTCCAAATTAACCTCCACATTTTTGGTAGCACCTTTGTCAGTTTCCTCAGGAGTTCCATCTTTAGATTTATCTCCTTCATCGGTGTCATTATCTTCGTCATACTTTGTTTCTGCATCCTTCTCTGTTGTGTCTGCATCTTCTTGTTTTGAATCTCCTCCTGTAACCTTGTCAGTATCAGTTACTGTGTGAGTGTCTTTAATGTCCTTCTGATCATCAGTGTTGACTTTCTTTTCCTCTTCCCCTACTTCCTTGGGAGTATCCTTTTTAGGTGACTTGTCCTTTTCTTGTAGAATATTGATAGCTTGTATCAATATTGGCATGTTTCTTGGTATGTTCACCTGTGCAGTATCAACTGTTGTGTCTAGCTCATCAGTTGTGTCCTTTGTAACATTGACATCTTCATCTTTATTTACTTCCTCTGTTAGATCATCGGTAATGTGAATGATATTGTTATCCACAATGTTGTCATTTGTGGTGTCAAGCCATGACTCCTCTGCAACATCCATGTTTTTGTTGCCGGTTGTGTCTTCTTCTTCCTTGTCTAACTCAACAGATGTATCATCTTTTGTATCTTTTATTAAGATCTATTCTTGAATTGTCTTATCAACATCTTTCTATTGTAGGTCTTTCTAGTGGCTTTCTTCCTTAGTAGGTCTGTTTAGAATTTTACACCATTTCTTATGGCTTTCCTGTTCAAGCTCTATAAGCTTCCCTTTGACAAATTTGTAGGCTCTCAACTTTCATGAGAACTCCTTTTTGTGATTCTCCATCATTTGATATATTTCTTCCTTCTTGGATTCAGAAGGAATGAGACTAACAAGTACTCTTTCTCTGATTTCCTTCTCACTCTTCAAAGCAAATGTCCATCTAGAGTATAGTTTGTCCAAGAGTTCCATTGGTACATTATTGCTTTCAAACTAAATCAGTACATATTTGAACTTGTACATTTTTTCTATGATGGCATCTTCAACTTTGTTCTCATCTTCTAGATCTAGTTTCAACCATCTTCTAATCTTGGAATCTGTAATAGATCCTAAATTTGCAATAGATTTACAAATGTCATCAATAGTTTCTGGAGCTTTAACCTTGAAATTTTCTACCTCTACAACTTCATCTTGCTCGGTGTCTTCAATATCTTCTCGGGTTTTGATGAGCTTCCTTACTCTTTTGTTTACACCTCTCTTTGGTGTGGTTGTTTTCCTCTGGTATGTTCTTACCTTTCCTTTCTTCAAAGGTGAAGGAGTTGAAACCTTAGATGTTTGGCTTCTTATTCTAGAAGCAGCTATGGTCCTTGGCTTTTTAGTTGGTGGAGGAGGTGGTGAATCTGAATCTATGGCTTCGGAGTTGTCCTTTTCTTCAGCTTTACCAATAGGTATTCGTCATTTGGTTTCTTCCTCCTTTTCAGTTTCTTCCTCCTGCTCAGTTTCTTCCTCTATTGCCGACAGTATCTTTTTGAGGTTCTTTACCATTTTGTCCTTTTTCTTGACAATTTTCTTAATAACTAGGCCATATTTTATTCTTGATTTGGCCTCCTCCTATGTTCCAAACTTGGGTTGTTTCTTATCTAGTGGTTCATTTAACAAGGCATCAATTGCTTTAGATGCAAGATCAATGTTTATCTCATATTCTAATGGTTGAAGTGATGCTATCCTCGATACAACAGGCTTGATATAAGTATGATCTGTATCAACAATAAAACATAATTCATCTTTATACTTCTCAATGAGTTTTTCAAGGATCCTTACCCTCTTTTTCATTCAGTCTTTGAATATAGCAAAGTATTCATCCATGACTGTCTCAAAATTATCTCCCAGTGAGGGTATATGTTCACTAATTTGCATGGTGACCGGTTTTGTGCTATCCCATTTCACATCTCCTATCGATGGTAATGTTTCTTGAAAGTAGAATAAAATGCACATTATGAGTGAGCCAAACTTACATGTGTTTTACTTTGCATTCCTTATAGTCTTTAGATTCTCTTCTAGTTGATTCAGTAGAAGTTTTGATAAGTCCAATTGTGTTCCCTTTTTTACAATCTTATACGATGTGTCCACTGTATCGGATGCTATGTTGTTCATTATGTTGGCTTGGAATAATTTGTAGCCTAGAACGCATGCACTGAATTTCATCTCATCATTTGTTATGGTGGAAACCTTCAATCCTCTACCATCCCATTTATCTCTAGTGATATTTTCAATCTCGGCCTTGGGTGGATGCTTCAGTGCTTTTACCTTCTCAGTTACATGGTAACCAATGACCACATGGGTAACATCTGAAGTTATCATCTTTGGTTCATCTAGCCAAAGTTTATGATTGTGCATTCAGCTTAGTACTAACTGAATCCACTTGGTTTTTAATGCCTTTGGGAACATTAGGGCATTGGTGAGCCCTTTTACTTCTATATGTTTTTGTTCATCTTTTAATGACCCATCTTCGTTGCATAGCTTCTTATAAGCTTGTTCAGCCTCTAAATCACCTATTTCTGCAATCTTGCAGTGTATAAATGCTTGAATATCCTCGACGAGCAAAACCCTAGCTACTGATCTATGTGGAGTGTTGGTGGTTGAGTTGTGTTCGCTCTGTGATCTTGTCGCTTTCTACTCAAAAATTGCTCTCATCGCTCTGCTCTATTCATGGTGAACAATGAAACCGATCTGTTGCCCTTTTATATATGTTTTCGCTAAAATGTGTATTATTAATGCTTACCAACTCCTCATTGTGTGAAGATGGATTTCGTCGATTAAGACTTCAACTTTCCTTCGGTGACCACATGATGTTTCGTGGCGGTCATTGTACCTTTTGCTTTTACCGACGGGTTTCAGTATTGAAAACCACTTTTTCACTTTGCTCGTTTACCGACAAGGCTCAGTTTATACTAGCAACTTTGCTTTTAACCGACACTTCTTGGTAAGTGTAGGTAGTCTCATCTTTGAGTGTGTACCGATGGATTTTGGTATATATGCCCGATAGCATAGTTATCACATATTTTAACAAGTAATACCATTATGCATATTTCTTATGCTAATTTGGCATTTAATCAACATAATATGGAACTGATGTAAAATAATAACTTGGGGTAATGCATTTCCATACATACTTGTTCTTCTTAGGTGGGGGCAGTGATGTCACCGAATCCAGTGGATGGGGTGTCACCATTTGCATTGCTCAGTCCAGCTTCATCATTGTTTGAAGATTTTCTCCACATTTTGTCTCTTGCCCTCTAGATGTATTCAATGGTGTTTCCATTGGGATATGTGCTTGTCTCTGTCATTCAGTCTCTGCATTATTTCTTGAGATGACCAACTTTATGAAATTGTAAGCATGCCATTCTGGGGTTAGTCCAGTCTCTAGACTTTCTAGTCCACTTTCTCATACAGTTTGTAGCAATGTGACCAAATCTTCCACATGTTGTACAATTTTTCCAAGTGTTTTAATCCCATACATACTGGTTATTGACTCTCTTTGATTGATAGGGAATTTCTTGACCTTTTGGCTTCCATGCTTGCCTTTTCTTTTCCCAGCATTGAAGAGTTGTGTGCCCATTCATTTTGCAAGTAGACAATATTTGTCCATGTAGGTTTCCTTCTTTGGTTGTTTCATCTCAGAATTACATTCATATGCTTTATGTCCTTTCTTGTTACATTTATAACAAAATCCTATGAGTGAAGATGTAGATTTAGGAATACCTTTCATTTTGCCTCTGCATACATTTGATGTATGGCCTTGTTTTCCATAGTGATTGCATGTAAGTTTTCTTGGTCTTGAATTTGTATAGACATTCTTTGGATCAGTTTGATTTGATGATTCTCCATTCTTGGTAAAACCTATATTGGTGTTGTTGTTGACTCTTTGTTGTCTTTCAAGAAAATCATCCATTCTTTTATTGCTTTCTTCAGCTTTCTTGATAATTTCATTATGTTGTTGCTAAATTCTGATTTCATGTTTCAACTTTTCATTTTCATCCCTTAGCTCACCGATAGCTTATATTATTTCAATGATTTCAACATTTCTTATGTTTTCCTCTTGACTCATAAGAATAATCTAACTTGTAATCTCATGGTGATGCTCTGTAAGTCTTTGTATTTCAGACTCTTTTTCTTGTAGCTTTTCTGTAATGTTTCTTCTATCATCAATAGCTAGTGTTTTTTCTTGCTCAGCCTATCTAGCATTGTTCATGAAATCAATCATCCTTACCATATGTGTCTCTTGACCAATTTTCAGAGATTTAACTTGTCCAGCCAGATGTAGATTGATTTCAGTTAGGCTTTTGATGCTTTCTTGTGATGTATTTGATGCTTTGGTTGTAGTTGATCTTGAAGAATCAAAGAAATCTGGTATCTCTTCCTCATGATAATCTGTCTCTTTACAGTGAGATGTCATAATCTTTTTTTTGTCTAAAAGTTGTCTCATGTTGATTCTAGCTTCTTTATACTATTCATAGAACATCTGAATTTATAGCTTCTTATTTTCAATATTCTTATCAAGTCTGTACTTCTCCATTGTATGATCTTTTCTCTTAAGCTTTTAAGATTTTTCAAAGAAGAGACTTAGCTCTGATACCAATTGTTGGAATTAATGGGAAGTGTGTACTGAGAGGGGAGGGGTGAATCAACACCTCTAAAACTTTTGTATCCTTTAATCAATTAAACTTTTGTAATCAATTGTATATCCATTCATCTGATCTATACTATCTTGATGTAAGTTATCTCAATTCATTAACTTAACGTACATGTGAACATTCATAGAAACATTCATGAAAGTAATTGACACATAACACAAGATATGATGTCACGAAAAACTCCTATTAGGAAGTAAAAAATGTGGTGGGGATGGCACCCACAAAATATTCACTATCTGCATATTGGAAGGGGTCAGTTAAGGCTTAAAATTTGATCACTTCCGATGATCTACCCTATTAAGAGTATCTATGGAGACCTGTTAAAGTCTACTCGGTTAAGAGCTTTAGCAACACTGTTGAGTGTGCACTCAGTTAAAATATTTTTAGTTGAACTGTTAAATCCACCTTCCTTGAAAGGATTTTTACACTTTTCTCCACTTGTTAGAATGATAGAAAATTACAATTTGACCTGGTAAATGCAATCTCCTATTTTTGATACAGATCCATTTAAGTTTACATAAATAATATTACCACCTAATGTGATTGAGTAATACCTCTGATTCTTCGTAGCCTCTGTTCTTGGTTCTTGCTAACCAAATTCACCTTTTATTGTTCTGGTTCTTGAAACTTTCAATCTGATCCATAGATGTGCTCGTAGGCTTCATTCATCCTCTCTTTAATTTTCACATCCTTGTATAATGAATTATTGCATCATCTATTTATAAGATGGATTGACATCATCAAGTTTCATGAAAAATAATGTTAACTCTAAGATCAGGTTTACAACTTGTACCTTGATCTCCTAGTCTATGTGTTTTAAATCAGTTAGACTGATTAAAGCACTTAAATTCATGTTTCTTGTCCCTAAATAAATGGTTTAAAAAAAAAATCACGATTCTATAAATAGAATAAGATTTCTTTATCTGACATGGAAGTAAGATCCACTTTTTGCGGGCTGCAACTGATTCTCGATTCCTGATGGTCAGTTATGCTTCTGAAATCAGTTGATTGTCTTTCAGTTTTGTTCTCTTGGTTTGATCTTTTATTGTCTCTTTGATGTGCACTTGATCTATCTCTCAGTTTTCACTTTATCCTACACGTCGGGTTCCTCTGTCAGGTTCCTCTTTATCTTTCTTCTTTACAATTTCAGTGTACACACAAAGTTGTGTCATCGGTTCTCTTTGTACTTAGTCATTTTGGTGATCTCTTTGTATCTAATTTTTGGTTTTCGCTTGTCCTTTCTTTCGGTGTATGCTTACCGAAAGTGTTGTTTGCATACTAATGGAAAATTAATGTCATCAGGAAGAAGAAGAGGAAGAGGAAGAAGAAGAAGAAGAAGAAGAAGAAGGATCTAGAAAAGGATGCCCTAATCAGTGTGGGGATGGGAGCACAAGAGGAACAAGAAGATCCCTAGAGTTTCCTTGATCATGATGAGTTTATCTATCTGACTTTCAAGATCTTTCAAGTTTCAAGGATCAAAGGATAGACCCACTTGGTCATGCTGTAGAAATAAATATGGGGGGATAGGTACAATTGGTCCCATAGGTTATGTTCACTCCTTCCCAATTCACTATCCCCATGACTGACAAGGCCCTCATAGAATCATACTTAGGGAAGGATGTCGATACAAATATGTCTTCATCCACCATAGAGTCTATAGATATAGACAAGGAGGTAGAGGTGCAAGTTATCCAGGGCTTCTAAATGTCCATGCATCATAGATAGATCAAAGAGAACCGCCTAAGGACATGTTGATAGAAAAGGAGGATGGAAAGGACACATATACAGAACACAGTTCACCCACTCCTCCACCTTTAGTTCAAGCTCCCACTCCTCCACCTTTGGTACAAACTCCAACTCCTCCTCTCATCGTTCAAACTCCAAATCCTCCTCCTCTCATCATTAAAACTTCAACTCCTCCTCTCATCATTCGAACTCACGCTCCCACTCCTCCACCTTTGGTTCAAACTCCCACTCCTCTGCCTTCTGTCCCAATTCTCACTCCTCCACCTTTTGTTCCCATTTATTCTTCAAACCTAATTACCCAAGTACTTCCATCCACAAATTCAATACCATCTTCTTAGGCAAGGGAAAGACATGTAACAGGTCTCTTGGCATAAATCATGACAAGCTCATCAGAAGATGTTGAAAAGCCCCAAGAAGAGAAGGAATTCACAAGGGGATAAATTACACCTCTATGTGGACAAACACCTAAGGGGCCAGATACCACCACTGGGGAGAAACTAAGAGATGTATGCACCCTAAAATGGTCGCCTAGACTTTGGCCCCCATTTTATCATTTTAAATCAATTTATCAAATTTCTGAATCAATGCTTTGGAACATTTTCAATTCAAATCAATTTCCTTGATCAAATTGTAATTAATTCAATTATTTCAATATTTCCTAAGGTTTGATCATTTTTATTTAATTAAAATATTTAATCTCCCTTTTAATTAAATAAAATTCATCTTATTTAATTAAAAGATTTAATCTCCCTTTTAATTAAATTCCTCTTATTTAATTAAATTCAGTTTCCCCCATTTAATTAAATAAAATTCTTCTAATTTATTTAATTGAAAGAAAACCCCTCTTTTAATTAAATAAATAAAAATCCCCACTTAAAGCACTTTATTTGTTGAAAAAGGAAATAAATTAAATGAAAAATTAAATAAAAATCCTTTTTCATCACATCCTCCTAAGTGGTGGATTTTTGCCTCTTAATCATAGCCTTTGATTTTTGCCTCTTAATCTCAATCGTTCACTTTCCTTTAAAAGGAGACCTCTCCTTCTCATTTGGATATAGAATTTTTAAGTATTGTTATGCTACAGGTTTGGAGAGCAATTTTGGAGGAGGATTGGAGCATTTGAGCTTGGATATTGCAACTTCTCTCTTCTTGTCTCATTCTTCTTGCATTCATGGCTACTCATGTAGATTAGATTAATGTTTACTTTCATAGATTAAATATGCATTATTATCATTTAGATTAATTTCCTTTGATGCATTGTTATCATATAGAGTAGATCTCATTTTCATGCATTTGAATCTCTCGTTTCATGGTGTACTTGCATAGGCACTAACTAGGTCAATCTGAGGGCCTCCATTTTAAACCTTTACACTCCATGACTAGAGAGCTATGGATCGATATTTGAGGCCTCATTCTTGAGCAACCTTGGATGGAATGATTCATAGAAGTGTGTCATCATTTATGCACACAAGAGACACATTAGGATAAGTTCCAAAAGAAGAATAGAATTCAAAAACTAGAGAAGCTTTGGAGCAGGAAACATAAGGAGAGAAAGAAACAAAGGTCCAAACAATAGGAGAAACAACTTCAATTTTGAAAATTGTCCCATATGAGCCGGTCACTTCCCTCACCAATGGTTTACTAAAAAGACACAACCAAGAAGTATGATTTACACTAAAGAAAAGACAAAGTCACTAACAAAATAAAATGAGGCATTGAAGAATTTCATTCTTAAAATACTAGGTTACATTGACCTAAACTTCCCGGAGGCCTCATTACAAGCTATTTTGGAAAAGAAGGCCACCCCAGAATTGCTGGTGGGAATAACACATTATTTTGTTCAAGCATGTGTATAGATTGGAAGGTATATTTTGAAAAGTTGGGAGAGGGAATCATCAAAGCAATCCTCAAGCATTTCTAGATTATTCTTAAGGAGGTCACCAAATTGGTGGATGTGATGGGAGATGAGAAGGGATTAGATTTCCAAGTGGAAAGATGACAGAAGGTTCTAAAGGACCTAAAGGTAAAAAGGAAGCAACGCTTCCAAATCTTGGTTAAATTGTATGAAGGGGCAGAACAAGACAATTTTAAAACATGGACCAAGGTCATAGAAAGACAATAAAGGTCTAGGAAAAGTGCTTGGGTAAGGTCAGCAAAAGGCACAAAGGGATTATGATGCGGGTTGAACAAATAGAGAAATTATTCTATGGTATAGACCTGGACTTGCATGAAGATAATGAAAGACAAGTCTTGTACCCTGTAAAGAACATTGTGCGGAAATTCAAAGGGATTTTGGCTGGTATCAACACTAAGGAAGACCTCTAGCAACTTTTCATATTCAAGGAGGACATGTGAAGGATGTCAAAACATGAAGAAGAGATAAAATTATTTTCTTCTGAGTTGAACACCTTTAGAGAAAAATAAGATAAAAGCCTCAATGATTTTCAAGTAGAGGACTATGAAGATGTATAGGAGATAGTATAGAGGCTCTGAGATTCCCATCCAGACATTCTCCCAAACTGACTAAGTGTCCCATTTTAGAATTAGTCAAAATTTTGCAGTGGAGATTTTGACACTTAGCCATTTTCCCAGGTTCATTTTTTTGGTCTTTCAAACTCCGAAAGTCCAAAATTTTGGGGGTCTTAAGGATAAAAAATTTAGCCATTTTTTCAGCCCTCCAATTTTTGGAGCAAAGGCCAGGATCCAATTTTTTTGGGTCATTCTGATGTGAGAGAAATTTGAATAAAGAATTTGTTTCAGATCAGACTGCCTGAAGTTTTGGGTTTTTTTTGGGTTAAATAAAGGTTATTAATCAGTTGTATTCACATAGAGAAGCTTAGATGAAGATTCCAAAGAGAACTCCAAGTTTTAGATAAAGACTTCAAATCAAAATAGTGGAGCTCGAATTTTGATTTCTTGTTGCTTGGGAGAGTTTTGCCCTGATTTCTTGCACAAATAAGATGTAAATGGATTAAAAATCCATCTAATTTTGATAACTATCAGCTTAGGAGTAGATTTGCTTAAGTAATCTCTAGTTTTATCTTTATTTCATTGTTTTAGTGTAATCAAAACCCTAGTTTTGGGGTTCCAACTTTTTTAATTGAAGCACTATATATTCCATCAGAACAATGTAATTAAGTCAGATATTTTATGCAATAAAGATACATCATGTTGGTGCTTCATTCATGGTGTGATTTCTTATACTATCTATACAAAATTTATGAATGTGTGTTTATGCTTGTTCATCCATTTTAGAGAGCCAAATGTGTTTATTATGTATGGATATGCGATCAATTAGATTGGAGTTTGTTGTTGGTAATTCATCTTATTGTGACAAATGATTGGAAAATTAGTTCTATTTATTTAAAGATAAATTTTTCTTATGTGTGCGTGCATCTTGTGGCTTCACGATCTGATAGATTTTGGAAAATATTGCGTTGGGGTAAAGTTCTTCAAAATATTGCATCTGTTGAACATAGAATTATGATCAGATCTGGTTCATATTTTGTGGGTTTTCATCTTTTTCATCATTTAATTTGCAAGCGTGGTTCGATGACAGTTTATGTCCGATAGATTTCATTTCCATAAATTTGCTTACAATAATTGTTACCCAAATATTTTAATCTTTGTTTGAAATTGATATAAATAGGTGATCATTGTAGTTTTAAAGTTAGATTTGCATCATTAGGAAATTTCAGACATTGAAATCAAGTAAATACAAAAGGCACTAAAAAAAAATTTGTAGCCTGAAGTCTTGAAATGTACCAACAAAGGCCTCCTTGCGAACATTCACATTTATCTTCAACTGAGTTTACCAAGCAGTAGTACAACCGTGGAGAACCTTGAGAATAACTTTGTTATTCTTTCAAGAGAGGAAATCAAATCTCAAATTCCTAGCAATTGTCTTGTGTAAAAATAATGCTCAACACTTACCATAGGAGAGATAGATGCTCAATTAAGATGACCAATCTGTGAGTAGAGGAGTTGATCTGAGTTATTGATCCATTTGGAAAGGCCTACACTACTTATTCCACGTATCATCATCTTCGTATGCATTGTTATGATGGAGGTTTGGTGATCAACCACATATCCTTTTCAACAAAATCACCAACACTGTCATTTGGAGGTTTGTATAATTTGTGTTCATGTAGTTTAATTTTTTTTCTTATTTAATTTCATCATATTGCATGATTATACCTAAATCATTTTGAGGTATGCATATCTAATGTTAGAATCAACTTAGTTTCTTATGCTTGTTCTTTTTATTATATTTTCATGCTATACATTTTGGTGAACCCCAACAAAAAATTTTAAAATTTTAAATTTTTTTAAAAAAAAAATCCACCCAAGTAGACTTTGAATTTTTTATTTTATTTTTTTGTTTAAATGTTTTTTCAAATCCGCCATTTAAAATATATTTGTTTTAATCATAAATCCTCACTTTCTTTTGTATTTTTGCAGTGTTTTAGCCCCTAGTCATATGGGAAAATAGGGGATCTGCTAAAACTCAGCCCCATGTATCTTAATCTATGGACACATGGGAGCCAGTGGTTGGTTGCCAAGGGTTTATTTTTAGCCCCATCTTCCTTGCAAGCTCATAAAATAGTAGTTTTAGTAAATCAGGTATAACCTTTTGCTGGCATATTAGATTTTTGTGATTCAAAAAGCGTTGGAAATTTGGTTCTGCCCTCTTTCCACATCTATAAGAAATTCTATAAGATTCCTCTTTAAAAATTATGTGCACTCATTCAAAGTCACCCCTTCTTTGTAACCTTCAAACGCTCATAACTTTAGCACACAAAATAATTTTTTAATCAATTTGTTTTTTAAATCTATCAGAAAAAATGCAAGAAATCTATTTTTGCACTTAATTTTTTCTTTAGACAAATTTTTTGGTGTGTTTTCCTCACATTTTTAATTTGGAATTAAAATAAACCTTTGCATTTGGATTTTGGATCTAAAATGAACGAGTGTCTTTTAACCCCAAGGCCACTTACATATTCTCTCCTCTCATGCCTTTGGGTGAACTTGAGTGCATAAGAAATAAGTGTTCTTGTTTTCATTTTAGGAGGCCTAATTTGGGATTTTATCACCCCAAGGGATGAACTCAACTCCTATGTTCTAACGGAGTATAAATAGTGGGAGGTGAATCCAAAGACACCTTTCTTGGGAGTAGAATCTTGTCAATCTTGGATAAGCCCCAAATAAATTTATACCTTTTGTAAGTGAAGGTAGAGATTTGGGTTACCATCTCCTCCCATCAATTTTGCATTATCCTCTTCCATCTAAAGATTTGGGCCGTACCTTACGTCTATCGAGGACATCCCCTAGTTGAACTTGTACATCCTAGTTGAAACTTGACTAGGTTTGTTGGTGTTTTTGATGTTCTTGAATGTTTCAAATCACCTTCCCCACTTGAAAACAAAAGGGGACACATAATCCAAATTGAGCCTTAGAAATTTTTTATTGTGCATAGTTTCAGTGTGTGTTTTGTATATTTAAATTTAAAAATCTAAATTAAAAACATAAAATTCAAAAAAAAAAATACAAAATTAAGAAAGCCAAAAACATCATAAAACTTAAAAGTCCAAAAAAAACTCAAAAACTTAAAAAAAAAATCAAAACATTTCAAAATGAAAAAATCATTCTTGTTTGAGTCTAGGTGTCTTCAAAGTCAAGCTTTCCATGTCGTCTCCACATCAACACTTCCATCAACCAACCCCTTCATCATCATCATACCTTTCATCATAATCAACCCTCCTAATCATTCCAATCATTCATCCTATCCACATCATTCCTAATCATCCTAAGCATCATCTCCTAATAATCCATAATACTCCAAATCCTTTCCTTAATCCCATCCACTCATCCATGTTATCCTACTTATACTTAATCATCTTCCATATCCTAATTATCCTTCATATTCATCATTCTATCTTAATAATCCTAACCTCTTCATCCTACTCATCCATAGCCTTCCTTATTATCTTAATCATTCCTAATCGATCCATAATCCATCTCAATTTTCCTAATCAAATCAAGTTCATATTCATCATCTCAATCCTCATCCCAATTATTCTCATCTTAATCATTCTTCATAATCCACATCAAAATCCACATAATTAATCCAATCTCATCATTCATCTTGCATTCAATCTAATCACATCATAATTATCCTAATCCAATCCTCTTTTCCAACTAATATCAATCTAGACAAACCTTAATCCAATTAATTTACACATCCATCCAAACCAATCACCCATTAGTCATTCACTTCTCTTCAAACATCCCTCATTTTTCTTATAAAGTTCATCCACTCTTAATCTTTATCCACATCATCTTCTAATCCAAATCCAAAACCCCTCATCTAAAATTCATGAATATGAATTAGTTTGACAAAATGGTTAAGGAATTTTCAATTCCAAACTACCATCCTCAATCCATACCTCCAATCCAACCAACCTATCAACCACATCCATCCAACTCATACATTCCTCACAACAATCCAACCCCAAACTACTCATATCTCTCACCACAACCCATTCACCAAGTCAATCCATAGCTCACCATCCGTCTATCATATCCCCATCCATTTTGCCTCAACGCATAATATCCAATCCTAATCCATCTCACATTTTTTATCCTTCCTCTATCTTTGACAATGGAAATATATCTCATTATCCCTCACCAACTTATTATTCCCTCCATAGACACCTTTCCCAAGAGATTGAAGAACTTAAAAACATTTTCCTTAGCTTAAAAAATTGGGGTCAAAAGAAATTTTTTGCCTTCTAAGACATATGTCCTTCCCCATTTGTCCAAATCCATAATCCTCATCTCCCATCCAACCCCAATCATCCACCTAATCCCCCACACACTAAGCTTAATATCAAAACCATAATTCCAACCCTACACCAAATCCTAAACCTCCACATAATCCTAATCCTCCAAAACCCGCCTCATCCCCATCTTGCAAGTATGTTTGCATTAATTGGGACCAAGGATTAGCAAAGGAGTCTAAATACCCAACTCTAAATAAAGTTTCCTGATCACCCAAAGTCATGCACCCACTACCATCCCCTCTAAATCAAGAAACATCTAAATCTACTAAGTCTCATGGGTCATCCATCCCTTCATCCACCCAATTTGAATCTTTCATCTCCTCACAAGTCCAAACATGCCAAAAATTTGTTCTAAAGAATGCTAGCATGGATTTCTCTCCTCCTCTAGAACTAAGTATTCCCCCATCCTATGATACTTTCCCATGTGAATATATAAGCCTTTCATTTTATCCATTCCATGAACCCATTCTACCTAAAGATCCATTTATCCCTCCTAATCCACCTCATGATTCCATTCCTAATCAAGATAAATGCATCTATTTTATTCCATCTGTTAATGGTTCCCCTCCATGTCAAGAACAAAGCACTACATCTTGCGATCACATCCACTCCACCCCATCCAATTATCCCCTTCCACCTCAAGACTAAATGTCCACTTACCCTCTACTTCATGAAGATATTCCATGTATGCAATCCACTAATCCCCTACATGTCAATAAATAATCACTCCATCTCATGATACCATCCCCTCCACCCCATTGCATGATTCACTTCCATCTCAAGATCCACTCATCCCTTCCATTTCACCACATAATCCTCCCAAAATTCAAGATCAAAATACCCCTTAAAATCCATTTCATAATCCCAATCCATCTCAAGATCCTATTATCCCTTATAATAGCCCTCATGCTCCACATGATCCTAATCATCCATAAGATCCCATCACATATATAATCCATCCATGAAACTCATACATATAAACTTGGTTCCTCCACCTCTATCCAACATGGCTTCCTCCAAGAGCTTATCATTCCTTCCACCTTCCATATCCCTCAACATGGACTCACATCTTGTTTCCAAAATAGAAAAGGTTTAGACCTCTATGAACAAGGCATATTGGAACCTATCTAAATCAAAGAAAATCTAGGTTCTTATGGCCTTGGCTATAAATATCATTCTAAAGATGTTGGTAAACCCTCCACCCCTTCCAAATCCAAAAACCCTCCATATAAACTCCAATGTTCTCATCACCCGTATTCCAAATCCATTTTGGGCCCTTATGTCAAAAAATTTATCCCTTCCTCATATACATCCATTTTGGGTCCTTGTGTCCCTAATCCAAACCCTTAATCCCTTCCATCCCTTTTGGGTCCTTACATACCTTCATCCACCATATCCAAGTCCACCACTCCACCTCAAATCCCCAATAGAGATAAAAAAGGCACGTATCCTTGAATTCCTTCCAACATTCTCCCTTCACTATTCCATCCATCATCTCTCCACTAGGGATAACTTTAAGAAACCCCCCTCGGGAAAAGGTGTAAAATCCTGGTGGATCCTACATTATTTGGGGGGGGGGGGGGGTTTAATNGGGAGTTTAATATTCTTGGCAAAAAAAATTAATTTGAAAAGAAAAAATATTAATTTGTACTTGCAATTTTTTTTCAATCGTACAAAAATTCTAGAAAATCATGGTGAATCTTTCATTATTGAATAAAATTGTGGCCACTAGCACACATACCTAGCAACCATCTTTTCACCATTGTTGCTATATGGAGCCTAATCAATTATCAGACTTGAAGGTTAAATTATCCCCACTTTTATCATGATTTAATTTTCTATCAGTTGACATATACTAACGCTATATTTTGTAACCGTTGGATGATCCCTTATCAATGGAATGAATTCTATTTTGGATCAAATTTTTAAAGCACACAAAGTTCCACAAAAAGTCTCCAAAATAAAGACACGTGTAAAATCTATTTCGATCCAAAGTTTTAAAAGACATAAAGTTGCATTGAATGTCTCCATAATAGAGACACATGTCAAATATATATACTTAATCCATACCCCAACCTTAAATGTTGACCACATATTGATGAATATGGTTGTCAATTAAGACACACTTTCAAAATTGCAAGCAAAAATATTAAATAAATCATTTGGAAAACGTAAATTCTATTGGTGAATTTAATTGCATTTGACCAAAAATTTAATAAAAATAATGGAAAATTAAATTTCATTTGACCAAAATTTATAAAGTCGAGGCAATCTGACCACTCCATTCCACTTATTCGCCAATTTTGAAATCGTGAATACAAAATATTCACCAATTAGAAAATATTTGCCACTAAAGTTATCCATGTTCTCCACCCCATCCACCCCCATGCACCCATATAATTTCTTTTGGAATAAATTTGGATGCTAAATCCATTATTCATAAAGCCAAAAATCCACAAAAATCCAAGGATCAACATGTCCCATCAAAAATACATGATCAAGAAAAAAATATGATCCAAAAGAAAGAAAAAATCAAAAGGACACAAAGACCCACAAATAAAAAATCAAGAACCATTTGGATTCCCAAGCTACTCATTGAAGCAATGCATCTCAAATAAAAATCCAACTTGGCATCCAAGCTTGCTAATCCAAAAGATTCTTTCAGTCATAAGTCCTCCAATCCTCCATCTAAGAATCCTTCATCTTCCAAATCAATTTTGGGCCTTTATGAACCAAACTCCACTATCCTAAGTCCATCACCTCCTTCCTCTATTTTGGATCCTTATGTACTAAAATCCGCATTTAATGTTGCATCATCTCCTACACTAGTCTACCACCCTTCAAGGTGTGTTCCAATGATGATATTTCCAACTCCTTCATCCATTTATGAACAATTATTCCAACTTCCCACCCAATATCCACCAATCCTTCCCCTCCCCTTCACCCCCTTGATCTAAAATTTTGCATAAATCCTTATTCCCCCTCCATATCCCCCATCCATTTCATCTCCCTTCCCACCATCCTACCAACATCTTTGTGCATATATCCAATATATCTTGGTCCATTATAGAACATCTTAAAGGGATACCATCCATGGAACTTGATGCTTGAGTCATCCATCCATCTCTTGATTAGCATTCCATCCATAAACTACTTCCAAAAGTTCCCAAAAAAGAAAAAAAAAATCCAAAAAACTAAAGAGAAAAAATTGTCTAATGGTGAAAAATTGGCAAACAAGCACCTTGGACAAGTACCATGATGAAAACCTATCAAAAATGCATCATGTATAATCCCTTCATCTTCTTTTACTCTACACTTGGGGGAAAATCCATTCCTTACACCCACCATCAACACCCTCCATGTTCCTTCTTCATTATCCATAACTCTATCCATGTACATCCTCAATTTCTTATCTTTGATCTTGACTATCCCATATATTTCCTCCATCCACCATCCATTATCCTATTTAAATACCATCCACTATACATATCTGATCTTTATATCCTCTCCATATCATCCATCCTTTATCCATAATCCTATATAAGTTCATCCTCCTTTCCCATTTTCTTTTATCTTTATTACCCTATATATTCATTTCCTCCCTTCAATATTACCTATCCCATCCATATCTTTCATATTATGTCCCCTCTTTCATATCATACCCCCCATCTCATAACCTTTATCCAAACCCATCCAACTTTCATACCTTTCATCTTCATTAAAAAATAGAGGCACTAAAATATCAATGCATGCTTTGGACAATACAAGACTTAATTTCCTCCATGAATATCCTTTACACAGTATCCATCCATTTCATACATCCTTTATCCACCATCTTTCCATCCTTCATTCTCATACCTTTAGTGTGGTGTATTTCACTCCTTTTCAACATAGTCCTTGGATCCTCATCCACTTATTCCTCATCCTTTAGTCTCCCATATCCTATCATTATCCATTCATTCCATCCATCTATCTTCCGTCTATAAAATCTCTCCATCCCCCCTTCATTTACCATACCTTGGTTATCCCTTGTCTAGTCCTAATCCATATAATCCCTTATCCATATTTTAATTCAATCTCATCCAATCCATTTTGCCTTTCCATCTAATGTATAATCCATTTTTCACTCTTCCATCCTATCCAATCCAATCCAATCCATTTATCCTCCTACCATTTAATCCAATCATTTATCTTCCAATCCCATTCTATCTAGTCTACCCATCCAAAAATAAAATTAAATAAATAAAATAAAATCCCTATAATCCACAATCCCAAATCAATCCAACCAAGTGCAATAAATACTAATCCACGTAATCCAATCTTGCAATCTAGCGCATAATCCTTAATCAATCCATCATCTTGATCCAAATTAGCTAATAATCTATTGATAAAATTTTAATATAATCATCATGGGATGTATCCTTCCCAATCCTTTGGATGTTCATTGTTCTTATCATTAATTTTTCCATCCTCATCAATCAATCAATCCATCAATTGGTTTTCAGCTTAAATAGGGTAAAACAATTAGTTTGTTGTGCGTGCTTGGTTTTTTCTTGTATGTGTTAGCTTTTTTTTTCATTTATCATGGTCTTTGCATCCTATTGTCACAAGGAATCATGGTCTTCCATATCATGGTTTCATAAGGCATATGGTTGTATTTGACCTTTTTATCATGTACTTGACACATTGCC
Source organism: Thuja plicata (assembly GCA_018584345.1). NCBI lineage: Eukaryota > Viridiplantae > Streptophyta > Pinopsida > Cupressales > Cupressaceae > Thuja > Thuja plicata. The sequence goes on from MU227205.1 coordinate 1,282,079, forward strand.
ATCTTGGTTCCTCATACCTTGGTGCATAATGTTAAGTATAATATAAATCTAGGTTTCTCATACCACTACAATATTACTTTCCTTTATTCTTCCTTAATCATCCCTATCCTTTTCCTTTCATTCCAGACTCCTATCCATTCTGAGAGCACACCCATGCTCTTTGAACTTGATTGTCCTCTCGAGGGGGCACAAAAATACCTCATCATTATCTTTCCTCATCCTTCCATGATTGGGGCATCATGATTTTAGTCTTATCCCTTTTATACACTATGTTTTATTATTCTTTGATATAAAATCACTTCATGATGCAACATCAAAGAGAGGCAAAATGTAGACACCAAAAAGTGGCCATATGTGAACACATTCAACCTTATCCTATCCTAGCCAATTAAATAAATATTTATTATTTATTTAATAGCTCTTTATCTTTACCTTATCCCTAATTAAATAAATTCACATTTATTTAATTTATTCATTCTTTATCCTACCCTTAATTAAATAAATTTCCATTTATTTAATCACCTTTAGCCCTTACCTTGATTAAATAAATTTATATTTATTTGAGCCTATCCTATCTCATTTCCCAAGAGTTTAATTAATCCTAAATTAATTAAACTAACCTATAGCCTAAATGCCCCCACCTTTTTATAAATATTACCCATTAATTAATCCTTGATTAATTAGCCTAATTTCTTGATTCATATACCCATTAATCATTTCCCCTAATTTAAAATTGTCTCACACATGTGAGCACAATTTCAAATTTTAAATTTGAATTAACCCTTCACATGTGAACCTACCTTGAGCCTTTCATACATTACAAATGTGTCCCCTTATCTCTTTTGGATACTTCTTTCACATGTGAACCTACCTTGGGCCTTTCACCTCTTACACCTTTGTCCCATCTCTCTTCTCCCAAATTTTCTCACGCATGTGTGAGAAACCTTGGGCCTTTCAACCCTTACACCTTTGTCTCCCAACTTTTATGTTTCATCCCTTTCATGATTTTCTCACACATGTGTGGGAAACAACTCACCTTTTGAATGGTCAACCCTTTATCCACTTGGTCTCCACTTGGCCTCCACTTGGCATCCACCTCACTGATCCTATGCAATCTTGACCCTTCATCCAATTTTTAATCCCAACCATCCATTGCTCTCAAAAGCTTATAAATTGAGAGCCTTCTCCTCATTCCACATATGATCATCTTCTTATGCATTTTTATGTTGGACGTTTAGTGAGAAACCACATACCCTCATCAACAAAATAATAAACACTTTGTTATTTGGAGGGTTTCATGTTTTGTGTTGAAGTAGTTGAAGTTTGTTTCTTATTTCATTTCATTATATTGCATGATTATTCCTTAATCATTTTTAGGTACGCATGTCTAATGTTAGAATAGGCTTAGTTTCTTATGCTTGTTATTTTTATTATATTTTCATGCTATACACATTGTTGCAAAGATTAATAGTATTCCCTCTCATGGAGTGCTTATCGATTCCACTTTCTTGGTTAATGTTATAACTAAAAAACATATTTACACAATATACTTTCATCAATACTCCTATGAGAAATCAGTTTTGATGATTAAGACTTTCAATGGTTTTACTTGTCCTACACATGGTTGTGTTACCTTTCCCATTGAAGCTGGTCAGAAATATCTTTATTTCACCCTTGTTATCATCCCAACTTCTGATCAATTTCAAGTGATACTTGTACTTCCTTTTCTCCCTTCCATGAAATCTTTTTTTTCCCCTATCCATAAGTGCCCTAGGTTTCCCCATTATGGAGAAATCATTATGATTAGTCATAGTCTCTATCATCCTTTAGCGAGTTGTGGGAATCTTGACCTTGACTTATTTTTTCCTATCATGCCTCAACATTACAACCTTACCAAGACCATCTATTTTTATCCTAACAAAAACTCAAATTTCAAAATATTTGTGAATTAATAAATGCTAAGGATGTAATATCTCCTTGTTTTGGACTCTAACTCCTTTCTACACCTTCCATTCTTTCTATTTATTCTTTAGATTCACCTCCTACATATTACAAGAATCCTACATCCTCTATCTCTCAGCCTAATAAATTTCCTTCCATTATTCCTCCTAAGGGAGAAAAGGTGTTGATGTTGATTGATCCTAAACTACCTCAAATTTTAAGAAAAACCAAACACAACCATTATGTGTGTGACCACCACCATAGATTTTGTGCTAGGTCCCATGATCTTTCTTCCCAAATACCCTTTTTCCAACCTATGCATAGCACAAGGGGGTAAATTAATATAAAGAAACCCAAATTGAATAAACATGATGATTATTCTTTTCACATTAAAGGTCCTATTGTGATTAATTTAGATGAAGAAGATACTCTTAATGATGATGATAATATCTCTAATGAAAATGATGTTAATGTTAATTATTCCTATTATATGTATGAGATTATTAAAACCACTCATGAATTATTTTCTATATTTTCATAAATGTTTTCCCTATCTCCTAGTGACAAACAAAATGACTTATCATTAGAGCATGGTCCTTGTTTGTAACTTATAGTAGCTTCATCTGTCATGCTTGATCTTTCATCTCTTGTGTATTTCCCACCTTCCCTAAATATTATTGATCGAGATAGGGTGGAAAGAAATATTCTTGAATAGATCCTCTTGTATGGAGGATTCTTTTATGTGTTTGCTTGTTTGTAATCTGCTTCCCCTGTAATGTGTTCCTTGTTATATGTTTTGTTTAGATTTATTTAAATCACCCTTGTTGCTTCAGTTGTGAAAGGTGATAAAGGAATTGACCCATTGTGACATTCTTATAATTATATCTTGATTCTTCTATGTGTTGCATACATGTTATGTCATGCATGTTCTTTTTTTGTAAATGTGTTGTTGTGTTGTCTAATTGAGGATGATGCAAATTGGTAACAACCATCTATTCTTTTTTGTCTCTACAATGTTGACCCAATTTGACTATTGTTTTTGTATCTTATGTGTTCTTTGATTATGCTTGTAGTTCTAATACCTTTGGGGGGTTGTGTCAATTTTTGTCTAATAATTCTTGATATGATTGAATTATCATATGATCATATTGACCGCAGAGTCGGAAGATCCCTTTGTGCTCTCTTTTTATCATGTACTTCATTTCCCTTGGTTTGTATTTTCTTGGGGCATATCATTGTCTAAATGTATTTTTTATGCATGTATGCTTTGTTAAATCCATTTATCTCATTAAGGCATTTGCAATCGCTTTAATATATGGGTGTACACTATGTTCTTGTTATAATACTTCAGGGATAACTGAGAGGGGGGGTGAATCAGTTATCAACAACTTTATATTTTCTTATACTTATTAATCCAAATTGATACAAAGTAAATGCACATTCAGATAACACATTACACAACACATCAATTTGGTTACGGGGAAACCAAATGGTAAAAACCCCGGTGGGAATTAGTACCCACGAAGAACTATACTGTTTGTAGTAATCCCTGTTAAAAGATCTTTCAACCCTGTTAGGAGTTTTTCATTACAATGCATTAGTATAGTGACTTGGTTAAGGGTCTAACCCTATTAGGAGTCTTTTACAATAACCCTATTAGGGGTGGTGGACTCACTGTCCAAGGACTCACTGTCCAAGGACTCACTGTCCAAATGATGAAGGCTACAACCTTTTGGTTATTTGATACACACTGTATCAACAAGGTGAACTATTGTTTGTGACACTGCTTGTCTGATCAGTTCCTTTTGTGCACCGATGCTTTAACCTCTTGTAAAGCATTACAACAATCTTCTCTATGTTCTGAAGGCTTCTAATTCAATATCTATATTATCAACATATGATAAATATAGCTCTGCTGCTTTAACACTCTGCTCTGCTTTTCTTATCTCTGGCTTTCGCAACTCTTCTTATCACAAATGACCTTCTATAAGTATATATGCCAAGTATGAGATCATGGGACCTATAGGACAACTCTTCTTAACATCTTTTTTGGCTCTACTAAGCGCGCAAGCATAATTACAACCACGCAAGTATAAACTGAATAGACGCGTCGCTTCACTAAGTCAGCTTCACCAATTTAACCATAACTTTGCAATCTTCTTGAAATATGTTTGGCACCTTCAGATTAATATCAACAACTCATAACTCATCATGAATATACACACGCATATCTTGAAGATAGGCACAACTCAATAAACACGTTACATACGTCGGCCTTAAACCGTTATTCCTCCAGAACTGTAACCATCAATAACAGAATTACATATCTTTACTGAAACATCATATCTGGGTCTGTGTGTATGAACATAGAATAATAAACATGTCAACATGTATCTATCCACGTAAGTCTTCATGTCATCATATGCATAATTACATACAGAAGTGTTGTTGTGTATTATATGTTGTCATCAATGACAAACGTACAATCAATCAACTGTTCAGAATCAAATCTCCAACAATATCCCCCTTTGGTATTGATGGCAACATATGATAAAAACAACTTCTATTCATGGTGTCTTCTTTCTTTTACAATCTTCTCAATATCCTCATCAAAGATTCATCTACACTGCTGCAGTTACATAAACTGTGTTTTTTATGTACACTCCCCCAGAGTATAAGCTCCTTGTATGTGTTCCTTGGTTAGCTCTTTGTTTGTGTTCCTTGTTTTTAGTACATACTCCCCCATTGACATCAATGGCAAAGGGTGACATAAACCATTATGCACAGGTACTACTCCAGAAGTAGAGTAGTCAACCATTCATCAGTCACACAGGACTGATGTACTTGCTGCTTTCTCTAATCAGACTTAGGAGAGGGAATGACTCCCAACTTCTC
>MU227205.1:1291172-1325575 GCA_018584345.1 Thuja plicata
AACCCCGGTGGGAATTAGTACCCACAAAGAACTATACTGTTTGTAGTAATCCCTGTTAAAAGATCTTTCAACCCTGTTAGGAGTTGTTCATTATAATGCAGTAGTATAGTGACCTGGTTAAGGGTCTGACCCTGTTAGGAGTCTTTTACAATAACCCTATTAGGGGTGGTGGATTCACTGTCCAAGGACTCACTATCCAAATGATGAAGGCTACAACCTTCTGGTTATTTGATACACACTGTATCAACAAGGTGAACTGCTATTTGTGACACTGCTTGTCTGATCAGTTCCTTTTGTGCACTGATGCTTTAACCTCTTGTAAAGCATTACAACAATATTCTCTATGTTTTGAAGGCTTCTAATTCAATATCTATATTATCAACATATGATAAATATAGCTCTACTACTTTAACACTCTGCTCTATTTTTCTTATCTCTGGCTTTCACAACTCTTCTTATCACAAATGACCTTCTATAAGTATATACGCCAAGTATGAGATCATGGGACATGTAGGACAACTCTTCTTAACATCTTTGTCAGCTCTACTAAGCGCGCAAGCATAACTACAACCGTGCAAGTATAAACTGAATAGACGCGTCGCTTCACTAAGTTGGCTTCACCAATTTAACTATAACTTTGCAATCTTCTTGAAATATGTTTGGCGCCTTCAGATTAATATCAACAACTCATAACTCATCATGAATATACACACGCATATCCTAAAGATAGGTGCAACTCAATAAAAATGTTACATACGTCGGCCTTAAATCGTTATTCTCCAAAACTATAACCGTCAATAACAGAATTACATATCTTTACTGAACATCATATCTGGGTCTGCGTGTATGAACATAGCATAATAAACATGTCAACAACATGTATCTATCCATGCAAGTCTTCATGTCATCATATGGATAATTACATACAGAAGTGCTGTTGTGTATTATATGTTGTCATCAATGACAAACATACAATCAATCAACTGTTTAGAATCAAATCTCCAACAGTTCTTTGTTACACAATTTTCACAGACCATACAACCAGATTTGTAATCAAAATTTTCAGAAATAAATTATTTACATTACTTTCATGCCCTTGTACATTACATTACTTTATGTCATTGTGCATTATTTAGCGAATTAATTTGGAGAGAATGTTTTCCTTAGTTGTAATTCTCCTTATTGACACCTTTGTCTCTCTCTTTACATGACCCATAGTAAGTCAAACCTTACTAGGCTAGCCTAGTCATGTACCCTTTCTTAGTTATTTGGGTGTTACTTATTTTTATCTTGGTTTTGGATTTGATGAGGATCTAAGCCACTTGGGAGCTTGGTGTCTCCTTATCTCCTTGGCCTATATAAAAAAAATTTAATGCTTTGATCTACTTTACCCTAAGCATGAAGTAATATCCTACTCTTACTAAAGTGGAGGCTAAAGTGTACTCTGCTACAATTGGATGCTTATTTAGGTCCTATTTTAGTGTCCTTGGGTCTCCATGTTTATTATGATTGATCCAACCTCAATTATGCTTTCTATTCCATCATCCCCTCTGCAATTAGGACCCATGGTCCAAATTTTGTTTGATTTAGGAGGGAATAGGTTGACCTTGTTTGCATATTCCCAAGAATGGTCCAACCCATTTGGATTATTCCCTTATATTTTTTTTGAAATTTAGAACATGTAATGGTCTTGATGGTGTGGCAGGAAATTCATACACTTGATAGCCCTCTTCAAATTGTGAGCCCCAAAATGTTTGTGAGGGGTATATAAGGAACCCACCTCTCCTCACTTGGGCACAACATGATAAAAAAAGTTCATAAAATCAAGTTGAAATTCAAGATCTCTATCATCACAAGCATTCCAAGGAATATTTAAAGAATCCAAAGTATTTTCAAGGAAGTCTTCTCCATTAGAGAAATCTTCTCTCCATCATTAAAGGCCAAGAAGAGGAAACATTAATCACACAAGAAGATCCTTCTTTCAAGCACACTAAGATCAATGTGAATTAATTTATTCTCAAGGAAAGTGACTTCAAGCATAACAACATTGGATATTTGAGGATTATTTTCATATCTAGGCATTTGTGAAAGGCATCCTTGATTATTCTCAATAATTCAATACATTACAACTACTACTTTGAGCATCTTCATAGACATTATGACTCCAAGTCTGTTTGTGAAGGTATAAGTATTACATTTCAAATCTAACCTTTGCTTTCTATCAATAAACTTTATTCCATTTATGCATATTTAATTTCAATTTCAAGTTTGATTCCTCAACTAGGGTTTGACTAAGGAAAACCCCTCTCTACTAAAAAAATTCTCTCTTTTCTACGTGTGACAACATACAACAGTAGTTTTAGGATTAGACCTAGAAAGTACGGGATCTCGGCTATAGTCTGTAATTGAAATAGTCAGAAAGTATAGGGAATAGGCTAGCCCAGTCAACCTAGTCCAAGGAATAGGATTACCTAGTCATCCTAGTCCCTTTAGATCAACTTCAAATGAGATTTGTAGGTTAGTTACAATTTTTGGGCTTGATTTTCGGTTGCACAATTTATCTATCAGATCTTTATTAGTCTATATATGTTCAAAGTCAATTTTAATCCTTATTATACCTTAAATATTGCATATCCTCATAAAATTTGGCATTCATACATCCATTCCTCAATTGCATGACAAAAAATAAACCATTGCATCTACTTTGTTCTTGATTCCTCTTTTGATCCTAGGTGGATCATTTTTCCTTCCAATACAACATAAAAGGAGATAGTCAACATCCACATCACCATATCTTCATCCATATCACATATCATCCTAGCACCTCATCTCTCTTTTTTTAAACAAAAATTTACCATATCATTGACAATCTTTCCCAATTGGTTAGGAGACACTCATGTTAGAGAGTCATCATCATCATGAGAAGTTTGGGAATAATGGTTCTCAACAATGGTAGATATTTCATGTATAGGTCTATACGCCTAAAATGGCCAAAAAGAAAGATTAATTAAATTCAAGCCATTTGGATTAATTAAATCAAAATCAATTAACTATGTAATTGAATTAACTTTGATTATATAGTTCATTAATTAATTAAATTCAACACATCCATCTATTCAACATGGCTAATTTAATAAATTATTTTGAATTAATTCCTCCTAAAACTTATCACCTACCACTGCAAGACAAAATTTAATCAACCAATGGGAGACAAAGGAAAAGATCACATGGATCACCAAGAGGATTTACTATCTTGACCATTCATTATTGAAAGGGACTCTTGACCATCAATTAGGGACACGTCATCAACCCCTAACTCAAACCATACCTTGATCATGGTTAATCAAACTCACCCACCACAACTTGATAAATCCTATAAATATGTTTCATTATTAGAGTAAAGGATCCACTCTCATTTAGTGATTGCACTATAGTCATTTTTGCATCCATGTTAGCATAGAATTGTCATTAAATGCATCATCATAATGGAGAATTGTTACATCTTAGTGTTCTTCATCATTTAGAGTAGAGTTTGCAATCATCATAGCATAGATCCATATCTCATTATTAAAATATTGTTTACTAATGTGTCACTTGAATCTAATTTTCAGTTGAGAGCAATCACCAAGTCCTTAGAAATAGAGAGCAATAGGACATTCATGATGTCTTTCATTTCATTGTTTTAGCTAGCTATATTGATTTTTTGAAAGCTCATATTAATGTCTTATATAGGTTTATAGTAAACAAAATACACACACACACAAATGGTTTCCACCGTGGGGACCACACCTCACTTATTCAAATTCAATATTTGAGGTTTTTATTGCAAATTTGTGGTCTTGAAGTTTTGTATATTGTTTCCTTTGGATAGAAGTTCATCACCATTGCCACAAAAAACATTGCACTTGACTTGAGGAGAATCATTGTTGATTCGAATAATATTTCTTTTCATCAAAAGAACATTGCTTTTACATGTTATATTTTCTCTTTCACTATCTATTTAGTCGCCTTTAATACTGCAATTCTTGAATAATGTTATTACAATTTTGCTTGTATTAAATCAAAGGGTGTCACTTTTGGATAAAATAAAATTGCCTTTGAAGGAATAAAATTCACTTTTAATCTAAATTATATCACATTTTCTATAAATTGTTTCACTTTTACTCTTTGTCGTTTCGCTTCTGAATCAAAATTGAATTGTATAAAATAGAGAGCTAACTTGTGATTTATGATGAATTGCAAATGGAAAAGGTTGTGGAGTTGAGGAAGATTGTTTATATACCCCTGGGTTATTATGCTCAAAAGGCTATCAAGAATGCAAACGCTTATGCAAAAAAGGTACAATGGGCTAATGAAATGGTTAAGATTAGTGAAGAAGCCAAAGTTTTTGATAAATTTTCTAAAATCCTTAACATGTATTAAGCTAGGTATGGATATAAAATAAATTTATATGTTAATGCTTTGTGAACTTCATTGAATTGATGATATTGTTGATTTTATTAACATTGGATGAGTGTGTTGGAACTAACATTTACAAAGCTTATTGAGGATGCTAAGGATCTGTTGCTATAAAAATGTGCAAAAATATCAAAGGTGCACACTAAAAATCCCTCAATCTTATGTGTTGCATTTTATCAAAATGTTGAAAGTTTCTATGCTCTCCCCTATCTTGGGTGACCAAAATGTTGAACCTATCAAGACCCCCATAGTTAGATAAGGTCACAAAATGAGCTATGTTATCTATGTGTTTCAAGGACAAGGATGATAGGGATATGATCTCACCTATTTTAGGTGATAAAAATACAAGACCCATCTCAAACTTAATTTAAATTTTAATTTAGTGCATTTTTAGCAATAGTGGACCTGCCTCCTGAGATTTTCCTTACGAGGTTGGTTTGAGGGAATGACCCAAGTTGGATACATCCATAAAAACATGGTAATCCAACACAATATAATAAAATGCATTCATACTTGATGGATTGAATGACATAAATATTTTTTATGCAAGAGTATCTTGGGATCTTGGCAATCCTGCATCAACCAAAAATATTTGTTTATTTTTTTGGTTTTCCAATTTGTTTGTTGTTGAGTTTCTTTAAGTGTTCCTTCAATTTGCATCAGTTATTATTACACACCTCATGGATTGTTCTTGGAATCATGTTTTACCTTCACCTAGGTTCACACCTTGATTAGCTTCCTTGCATTTGAGATATCTTAGATTTCTGGCAGAACATCTTTGTTCTTCATGTTACACAGCCAGTTTGTGTTTTCCGATCTTACGAAGGATTTTTATGATCGGAGAAGCTTTGTGGTTCATATCATGAAGATTCTATATGTATGGATGACCTAATTTAGGGTTTTCTCATCATGTTTTTTCTATTTGTGAGAGATTCTTATGGTTTAGGTCCTTACCTAAAATGTAATACATTTTCCTGTTCTTACAAAATGTAATATTTATCAGGATGACCTAATGCTTGCAAAGGATCTATAAACTCATGTAATTAATTCATGAGAGGCAAGGGATAATTAACATAGCTTAGGTAGTTAGAAATATGAGTGTGAGATTGTGATAGATAGTATAAAAAGATAACCTATAAAAGGTTCTAGAACAAGCTTGGATGTCTAGAATGTAAGATTGTGTGTTGCATATCCATTGTACTTGGTTTTATGATAATAAGAAAGAATATATTTCATATCTCTCCATAATTTATTTTGATTTCATTGTCTAACTCTTGCTACAAGGATCAGACTAACTTCATTGAAGTTCCTCTTTCCCTTGGCTACACCAAGTGGTATCAGAGCAAGCTTCTAATTATGTTGTTATAGATCATGTTCCCTAAGTTTATGAAGTCTCAAAGTTGATTTTTTGTGGGGTGGAAGAGTGAATGAAGAGGATTCATCCAGGATGGTTCGGAGAGGAAATGCTAGAGGTGGAAGTAGAGATGCAGGTCTATTTGTGTTGGATATGTTGAGATAGATTGTCATTAGATTAGAAGTTGTTGAGATGGCCCAGAGAAGAGGTCGACATATTGAAGATGTAAGTGATGAAAAGGAAGAAACAAATGAAGAAGCAATTGAAGGAGGTGAAGCACCACCTGAACTTAAACTTGAACAAGGAGATGATAGATTTATAAAGGCCCTGACTAGACTTAATTCAAGACCTCATTTCAATCCACCAGACTATATTGGTAAATTGGATTAGATGAATTACTTTATTAGATCACATAGATGGAGAATTAATTTGATTATGAAGGTATTGACGAAGATAAGAAGGTGAAGTATGCTTGCACAAAGTTAAAGGGACATACATCATTATGGTGGGAAAATTTTCAAACCAATAGGAAAAGAAGAGGCAAGGACAAGATCAAATCATGGGATAGGATGGTAAACAAGTTAAAGGCCAAATTCTTACCTGTTGATTACCAAGTAAGTCTGTTAAGGAAGTTGCAAAATCTAAAATAGAGGGATCTTAGTTTGAAGGAGTACACTGAAGAATTCTATAGATTGGATATCAAATTTGGACATACCGATGATGATGTTGAGAGGGTTGCAAGGTACCTGAATGGTTTGAGGACATCTATTTAAGATGAGATTTGTTTGGTTAGAATACAAAGTGTAGAGGAAGCTTACCAATATGCCCTAAAAGTTGAGGATAAGTTAAACGAAACACATGACCAAAGACAAAGAGGAAGAGGTGTAAGATCCTAAAAGGGTTGGCATCAAGTATTTATAAAAAGGATAAAAAGAGAGTGTTTAGAGGAACCTATTTAAAATGTGGTGGTGAAGGATACCGAGATTTTGAATGTACTCAAGGAAATTCAAGAAAGAGGACTAAGAGTAGTGGTCTAAAAGATTTTGTGGTAGAAGAATCCAGTGAACCTTTGAACCGACCTAAAGATGGAGAAGACCTAATGGTTAAAAGATCCCTATGTCATGAAGAAACAGGTGAAGAATCTTTGCTAAGGAGAAGTTTGTTCAAAACAAGATACAAAGTTGAAGGAAAATGTTGTAGAGTAATCAATGATAGTGGTAGTTCAAATAACTTAGCCTCCAAGGAGTTAGTGAATAAGTTGAAGTTGCAGAGGTTGAAACACCCCAATCCTTATCACATTTCATGGCTCAAGGATGATCATAAGGTACTGGTAAGTGAACAATGCCTGGTAAACTTGAAGATTGGATCTTATCATGATGAAGTTCTTAGTGATATTATGCCAATGGATGTTTATCATATCTTGTTGGGTAGACCAGGCAGTATGATAGACAAGATTTGAATGATGGAAGAAAGAATATGTATACTATTGTTTCAAATGGGATGAAACAAGTGTTGTTTCCTTTGATAAAGAATCCTAAGAATGGGAATTACACTAGTATTAAAAAAAAATTGGTTGAAGGAAGGAAATTCTTGGATGGTTTGAAAAGCGATAGTATGTGTTATACTTTGATTCCTAAGAAGCCTGATTTAGAATCAGTAGAAGGATATCTTGAAGAAATAAGGGAGTTCTTGACTAAGTATGAGGACATAATCTCATATAACATGCCTGATGGATTACTACCTATAAGAATTATTAGTCATTGCATGGATCTAATTCCTAGAGTTGTCTTGCCTAATAAAGCATCACATCGGATGACACATGTAGAGAATGAGGAATTGAATAGAAAGTGCAAGATTTGTTGAGGAAAGGTTTGATATGAGAAAAATAGAAGTATTAGCACTAAAGAAGAATGGAGAAGGGAAGATGTGTACTAATTACAGAGAAATTAATAATATTAGAGTGAAGTATAGGTTTCCTTTTCTGAGAATGGATGATATAATGGATTGCTTAAGTGGAGAAAAGTATCTCATGAAGATTGACCCAAAGAGTGGTTACCATCATATTAGAATCAGAGAGGGTGATGAGTGGAAGACATTGTTCAAGACAAATGAAGGATTGTATGAATAGTTGGTGATGTCTTTTGGATTGAATAATGAACCAAGTACTTTTGTGAGATTGATGAATGAAGTATTGAAGAAATTATTGGGTAATTTTGTGATTGTTTACCTTGCTGACATTCTAATTTTCAATAAGAGTAGGGAGGATCATTTATTACATATAAGACAAGTATTGCAGAGATTAAGGGAATAAAAGTTTTTGATAAACATACAAAACTGTTCTTTCATGAAGGAAGATATAGTGTACTTGGAATTTGTGATCTCAGTGGAGAGATTAAAGATGGATCCTTAGAAGGTTAGAACAATTATTGAGTGGCCTACACCTAATAGTGTTGGAGAGGTAAGACCATTTCATTGATTGGATAGCTTTTACCAGAAGTTTATCAGGAATTTTAGTTGAGTTTGTATTCCTATGACTGAGACAATGAAAAGAGATAGGAAAGTATTCAAGTAGATACATGGAGCACAAAAGAGTTTTGAGTTGTTGAAATAAAAGGTGACAGAAAAAACAAGTGTTAGCTTTACCATATTTCAATAAGGTATTTCAAGTGGACTATGATGCAAGTGGGAATGTAATTGGAGTAGTGTTAACTCAAGAAGGTAGACTAATTTCTTATTTCAATGAAATGTTGAATAATGGCAAGAGAAGATATTTAGTTTATAATCAGGAATTTTATGCCATAGTTCAAGCCTTGAAAAAGTGGTTACTTGTTGCCTAAGGAATTTGTATTGTATATTGATAATAAAGATTTGCAATATTTTAATAGTCAAGGTAAGTTGAATCATATACATATGAGATGGATTGAATTCTTTTAGAGTTATGCATTTGTATTGAAGCATAGGAGTGGTATTTCAAATAAGGTTATTTATGCATTGAGTAGAAGGAATTTGCTGATAGAAATGAGAATTGGAGTATTGGGATTCGATGAGTTGAAGAACATGTATAAGAATGACCCTAATTTTGTAGAACCTTGGAAAGCTTGCAGGGAACCTGTTGTAGCAGACCGAAGAAAATGGTTTGATTATTTCATTCAAGAAGGTATGTTGTTTAGAGGAATTCAGTTGTGTATACCTAGAAGTTTAATGAGGGACAATCTGATTAAGGAAAAACATTATGGAGGATTAGCTGGACACTTTTGTATTGAAAAGACAATGGATTTGGTAAATGATAATTATTTTTGGCCCCAGATTCATAAGGATGCAAGGAAATTTAATTATAATTGTAAAATTTGTCAAATTGCCAAAGGAAGTAGTCAAAATAATATATTGTATACTCCTTTTACAGTGCCAACTAGACCATGGGAAGACATTATCATGGATTTTGTTCTTGGGTTGCCAAAGAAACCAAGAGGAAATGATTCTATAATTTTGGTAGTGGATAGATTTTTTAAGATGGCTCATTTCATACCTTGTAAGAAGACAAAAGATCCAGTACATGTAGCAAAAATGTTTTTCAGAGAAGTTGTGAGATTTCATGGGTTACCTAAGAGTATAGTTTCAAAGAGGGATAATAAGTTTGTTGGTTATTTTTGGAGGACACTTTGGAGGAATATGAATACTAAATTTAATTTTAGTTCTATATTTCATCCACAAACAGATTGAAAAACAAAGGTATTCAGAGAAGTTTGGGTAATTTATTGAGATGTTTTGTTGGAGAGAAGACTAGTAACTGGGATTTAGTTCTTGCACAAGCATAGTCTGCATATAATAATTTTGTGAATGGGAGTATAGGGAAGATACCATTTGAGATAGTTACAGGAATGAATCCTAAGGGAGTGTCAGGATTGAGGGATATTAGTCATGAAGTCAAAAGGAGTGCAAAGGCATAAGAATTTGCAGAAAACATGAATGGATTACACAATCAGGTGAAACAAAATTTGGAAGATATGAACCATAAGTATAAAGAGAGAGAATATATGAAGCAAATACATAAGGAATTTGTTATAGGATATGAGGTAATGGTTTGTTTGAGGAAGGGCAGATTTCCAGTTGGAACATATAACAAGCTGAAGATGAGGTAGTTTGGACTATGTAAAATCTTGAAGAGATTTGATTCAGGAAATGCATATGAAGTACATTTACCAGATGACATGGATATATCACATATATTCAATGTTGTAGATTTGTATGAGTATCATGAATCAATATTTCATGAAAGAGATGAGTCAGATGTTGAATAGTAGTATCTCAAGAAGTAGATGGAGGGGATATAAAATATTTTGGATAACAGAGTTGGAATTAGCACAAGAGGCAAGCAATACAAAGAATATCTTGTGAAATGGAAAGAATGACCAGTTGAAGATACTTCATGGATTTCTCAGGCTGAGGTTGACTATCTTGGTTTTTATTTATCCCCATTAAAGTGAAAGACTCACTTTTCCAATAACCCTGGGTGTCTAGTGCAGGAGCATTTTGGGATCTTGGAAATATTGCATCAACCATTTTTTTTCCATTTTTTCTATTACTGAGTTTCTTCCAGCGTTCCTTCAATTTGGATCAAATGTTGTTGTGCACCTCCTGAAGTGTTCCTTGCATCATTTTTTACCTTCACCAAGGTTCACACCTTGATTGGATTCTTCACATTTGAGATATCTTGGATTTCTAGGGGAACATCTCTATTCTTCATGTTTCATGGCCAGTTTGTGTTTTTCGATCTTCTGAAGGATTTTTCCAATCAAAAAAGTTTCAAGGATCATATCATAAGGAATATATATATATATATGGTAAACCTACTTGTGGGTTTACTCATCATATTTTATCTATTTTTGAGATATTCTTATGGTTTAGGTCTTTACCTATAATGTAATATGTTTTCTTGCTCTTGGAAAATATAAACTTTCTTAGGACGATTGGATGCTTGTGAAGGATTTATAAAATCATGTAATTAATCCCTGAGAGGAAAGGGAGAAGTAACATAGATTCAGTAGTTAGAACTATCAGTGTGAGCTTGTGATAGATAGTAAAAAAATATAACCTATAAAAGACTATAGAATGAGTCTGCATGTCTAGAATGTAAGACTAAATATTGCAGATTCATTGTACTTGGTTTTCTGATAATTAGAAAGTAGATCTTGTGTTAGTAATAAATAAGAGGGGGGTGAATCAGTGGCCTCAAACATTAATCCTTAAATCAATCCTAAAAAACTTATTACCACTTTTAAGCCTCTAGTTATATTTAGTTCTACAAGATGAATGCCTTGAAATACTTATATCAAATTACTACTTGTTAGAATGCTTTGTAAAACTTTCTTCTGTATTTTTATTGATAAGCAGTCTTTCTATTTACCAAAACACAGTAAATAACTAATGTATACTAATCATTCTAGATTTACTTAAGTGAAATGAAAAACAATAAAGTAATGACTCATAGACACATTAACACATGGATTTTTAACGTGGAAACCCTGTTAAGGGAAAAACCACTAGGACCAGTACCCCAAATTTTCACTCTTCTAAAGTGAGCTCAATTAAGAGCCAACCCTGTTAAAGGTTACAAACACACTGTTAGGTGTGACCTTGTTAGAGGATTTAAATAGATAGTTTGTCACTTAGTATCTGGCATCTAATGCTACCATCCTTGATCAAACACTCACTTGGCCTATCAATATGTATCAGACATATCCAATGCTACTTTGTATGATCAAAATTTTTGATACTCCTTGGGATGTATCTCAATTAAAAAATACTTTTAAGTCCTGCTCGGTTAAGAGACTTGATGCTTCAATGGTTAAACTAAAATAGTCAATTGACCTTTTCACATATACAACTTGAATTGCAGATTTTTAGATCTATTGTAAGTGCATTACCTTTCTGATCAATATTATCAATTCAATACCTTTGCTCCACACTGTTCTTCTCTATGATGTTGTCTCACTGTTTGTCATTGTCTACAGAATTTAGCTCTTTCTTCAGCTTGATTGATCAGGTCTGAATGAAGACTTTCTTCTCCTTCAGAATCTCTTTAGCATCTATTTTCTTGTCACTCTCCTTAACCACCTTCGTAATGAATTAGGTTGTCTCTTTATAGACATGATATCACCATTTCTAGGTTCTTGATTTTCATGATCTTGGTGTGATCCACAATTCTCGCCAATTAGATTTAAATAAAAAACTCCAGTTTTATCTCGTAGATATCTTCTTGCCAACTTGACAAAACAACTTTACTTATCTTCTGCTTTATCTTGCTAATTAAAACAATGATAAGTATTAGTTAATTCTATTTTTAGCTCTTGACAACTAAGCATTTTGTCATTTCTGAACACTATGTTTTGTCAGTTTATACTTTAGTTAGTCATCGGTAACAACTAACTATTCCGTCGGTGTGACTTCAGTTGTCTTTGGGATCTCCGTCCGTCAGGCAACACTGTAGTTCTGTCTGTCGGGTTACACTGTGCTTTGCTCATCAGGAAACACTGTGACTTTGCTTGTCGGGTAACACTGTGAGTTTTCTCTTTTACTCTGACCGTCAATGTGCACTCCGTCAGTGTATACAGTCACTTTGTGAATACTTGACTTATATGCATTACTGATAGCATAGCCTCTAATTCATCGGTTCCTTGAAGTATTTTAGCAGTATGTCCATGACCATACAGATTATATCAAGTTGAAATCAATGACAATACAATACATTAACTGATTTAATGTATGCATAAACTTTCTTATGTCTCTGTGATCATCAACATTAACATCATCAAACATTCAATCAGTTATAGTTCATCAATCTCTCCCTTTGGCATTGATGGAAACACACTACATTATCACACTATATTACTGCTAATACAATATGAAATATAACAGTTGAATTTCATCAAACTACCAATCTTATGTACTATAACTGACACAAATATATGGTCATCGATAAGCTGATATAGCTTAGATTTGATTCTTGTAGCTTTCTCTCTATCTTCAATCCCTTCATTGGATATATGTAGAATCTTTCTTCCTCTGATTTGATGTGTTCTTTTCCCATGTCAAACTCTCTCCGTTTCACTATTCTCTTTTCTTTTGATGTTTCTTGTCAACAATTCTCTCCCTTTTGTATGTGCTCTCCCTTTATGGTTACATCTCTCCCTTTGGATAATGTGATGGATATAATCTCTCCTTGAGGGATATAATCTCTGCCTAAAGTGATAATGGATATAATATCTCCCTTTGACAACAATTCCAAACAAATCCTTTCTATCCATAATATACTCCTTGAATTTCCCAATCCATCAGCAATACAATAACTCTGGTGCTCGGAGTAGATAAATACCTTGTTGTGTATAGATGTATCTTTGAAGTCCATTTCTCTGCTTGCATCAACATGAATAATATTTTGATAATATGTAGGTTGATACTTCCTCTGGTTATTTTACTGACTAGTAGACAAGGGTCTGACCCCTAGTCTCTTTCTCAAGTACTCAAATGTATCCTTAGGCAGTGGCTTGGTGAAGATATCGACTAATTATTCCTTTGATTGCACATACTCAAGTGTCACCTCCTTTGCTTGAACTTATTCTCTTAAATAATGATACTTGATGGCAATATGCTTTGTCTTAGCATGCATGACTGGATGCTTGGAAATATTTATTGCACTTGTATTATCACAATAGATAATTACTGGTTCAAGAATTTTCATATGCATACCATCCAGTAACTGTTTGATCCATGCAATATTTGAGTAGTTTGCAGTAGCAACAATATACTCTTCTTCTATAGTAGATTGAGAGATGCATCCTTGTTTCTTACTGATCCATGTGACAAGTTTGTCACCCATAAAGAATGCTCCTCCAGTTGTGCTCTTTCGGTCATTAATATTTCCAGCCCAATCAGCATCGGTAAAGACCTTAAGTTCAAATTTTCCTTCTCTTCTATACCATAAGCCATATTCCTTAGTATTCTTCAAATATCTTAAGATTCTTTTCATAGCATTCATATGTGATTACCTAGGATTAGCAAAAAATCTTGCAAATATTCCTACTGCATGTGCAATATCTGGTCTAGTATGTACAACATACATGAATTTTCCAATCATTGATCTATACAAAGTCTGATTTACCTCTGATGAATTTTCCTCCTTTTTCAGCATACATCCAGTTGCCATCAGTGTTCCAACTATTTTGGAATCTTCTTTCTTGAATATTTTCAGCACTTCTTTGATGTATTTGAATTGTGTAATGAAAGTACCTTCATCTTGTTGCATGATCTGTAGACCAAGAAAGAACTTGATCTCTCCAAACATAGACATCTCAAACTCTTTTCTCATTTCATTTGCAAATGATTTGCATAGCATATCATTGCCTCCAAATATGATGTCATCAACAAATATCTTAGCAATCAAAATGTTAGCATCAATATCTTCATTTAAATAAAGATTACTATTTTCACTAGTCCTTACAAATCCAATACTTATGAGATAGGAATAATTCTTTCATACCAGGCTCAAGGTGCTTGTTTCAATCCATACAAGGCTTTGTGTAGTCTACATACCATGTTCCTTTTTTCTGGATCAACAAACCCTTCTGGTTATTCAATGTATACCTCTTCCTCAAGTATTCCATTTAGGAATGCAGACTTGACATCCATTTGGTATACCTTGAATCCTTTACATGCAACATAAGCAAGTAATATTCTCACTCCTTCTAGCCTATCAACGGGTGCAAAGTTTTCTCCATAGTCAATCCTTTCTTCTTGTGTATACCCCTTGCATACAAGTCTTTCTTTGTTTCTAGTGACTTCTCCATTCTCATTTAGTTTATTCCTGAATATCCATTTTGTACCAATGACATTCTTTTCATCTGGTCTCGGTACAAGTGTCCATGTCTTTCTTTTCTTAATCTACTCAATTTCTTCATTCATAGCACTAATCCATTCATCATTATCTAGTGCAGCATTGATAGATTTTGGATCACAATCACAAATAAGACATCTTGTGTTTAGAGAATTACTTCTGGTTCTCATACCGGCCTTCTTATTTACAATGATTTGGTTCTGTGGATGGTTCCTTCTGACATATCTGGAAAGTACAAGTTCAATACTTTGTCTATCATCTTGATCATCATTGTGTCCTTCATTCTGATCTTCATCACTTGGTACATCATCTTGAGCAATATCCTGGTTGTCGGTATTTGCAACCTGATGCTCAGGTGCAATAATCTGTTGCTTGGGAGCTATACATTGTTTCTCAGGTAGAGTGTCAGGTTCTTCATTGTAAAAAAACTTTTTGTAGTCCTCTGGTTCTTTTGTGCTTTCTTTTTCATTTTTCTCTGCAAATTCATTTATCTTTACATTTTCACTTTCAACAATTTTGTTAGAGGCTTTATTGAGACATTTATAAGCCTTTCTCTTGGTGGAATACCCTAGAAATATTCCTTCATCACTTTTGGAGTCAATTTTTCCATTTCTATCATCTTTTAAGATATAACATTGACTACCAAAATTTTTGAAGTAACTTACATTGGGTGTGTAACCATGCCATAGCTCATAAGGTGTATTCTTGGCATCTTTCGTTAATTGTACTTTGTTCAATGTGTAAATAGAAGTACTGACAGCTTCCCTGCAAAATATTTGGGTGATGCATTTCTCTATCATTAGTGTCCTTGCACAATCAACAATGGATCTGTTCCTTCTTTCAACAATTCCATTTTGTTGTGGTGTTCTCGGTGTAGAGACCTGTCTTTTGATTCCATTCCCATTACAAAAGTTAGTGAATTCATATGAAATAAATTCCCCTCCTCTATCTGATCTTAAGCATTTAAACTCTTTACCACTTTGTTTTTCTACCATTTCTTTGTACCACTTAAACATCTTGAATGCTTTAGATTTATCTTTTAGAAACATTACTGTCATCATTCTAGAGTAATCATCAACAAAGAGAATAAAATATCTATCACCATAGTAACTCTTTGTCCTCATGGGTTCACATAGATTATTATGGACTAATTCTAGAATGGCATCAGATGTATGGGTTTTTCTTTTGAATCTATACTTTGTCATCTTACCTTTTTGACAATTTTTGCACATGATATTGTCAGTAAGCCTCTTGCATTTCTCTTTCTGCTTATTTTTATCATGTTTTCAAAATTTACATGACACAAAATTTTGTTCCACAACCATATGTCTTTGTTTCTAGCCATTAAGAAAGTGGAGTCAGTATCATTCAGATAGAATAAGTTACCTTTTGTCTGCTCACCAGTACCAATCAGACTTCCTGATTTATTGAAGATCTTTGCCTTCTTATTTTTAAATGCTACTCTATGACCTGAATATTCAGCTAAGAAACACTCAATAGATTATAATTCAATCCTTTCACCCAATAAGCATTTTCACATTTTATCAAGTTATTCAACATTGTAGTTCCTTTACCTTCAACTGGACAAGGTGTGTCATTACCCATTCTTACTGAACCACCATTATACTATTCAAAAGTCTCAAACTTTTGTTTGTCACTGGTTATATGGTGAGTGCTGCCACTATCTATGATCCAAACATCATTTTTTCTAACTTTAGATATGAGTGCAGTTTCTACATACCTTTCTTTATCATCATCTGAATCATCTTTTACTACCACAAACACCATCTCGATGTCTTCATCAAATTTGGTGTCAGTATCTTCATCTTTTCATTTAGCTAGGTAATTGGCCTTCTTTCCTTTGTCCTTGTAGTCTTGGGTATCTCTTCTCTCTGATTGTCGGTTGCTTCTGTAGTCTTGGTTATCACCTTTGTCAAATTTCTTTTCAGATGACCTGTCATTACTTATGTCATCTTTTCCTCTATTAGGACATCTTGCAACAAAGTGTCCAATCTCTTTACAGTTAAAATAAACAATTGATAATTTACCTTTGTATTTACCTTTTCCTCTGTGCATCTTCTTGCCATGAGTTCTTCAATTTCATCAAGATCTTCTTCTTCACTTTCACTATCACTATATTTTCTCATAGTGTGTTTATGACTTGATTTACTTATTCTCAAAGAAGATTTGAATGCAGACTCTATGTTTGGTAAGACACTATTATCAAAGTTATTAATCTCAAATGAAATCATTCTTCCAATCAAAATATCTATAGTAACATTGCTATTTGCTACTGCTCTCATTTCTTGTATGGTAGATACTCTAATAGCATAAGTAGGTAGCAAAGTTCTTAGAATTTTACTTAATACTGTAGCTTCATCTAGTACACCTGCAACTCCTTAGATAGCATTGACTACCTCTTTGATTCTTGTATTGTACTGTGTGATGTTTTCACCTTCTTTCATTTTGAGATCATCAAACTTTCCTCTAAGGCTTTTTGCCTTGGCTCTCAGAACATTTTTATCACCAACATGTACAAGCTTCAATTTTTCCCACATGTGCTTTGCAGTTGTGCATGCTTTGACATCTTCAAATTCAGCATCGAAGAGTGAGGAAGCAAGCTTTATCATCATGTAGTTGTGCTCATGATTCTCTCTCATTTGTTCAATTGTGGGTGCTCTTGTGGACAACCCATATTCATGTTCTAAGCATCGAGTAACATCATTTCCAATACATGATAAGTGGAGTCTTATTTTTCTTTGCCATGAAGCAAAGTTGTCTTTGTTCAACTTGGGCACATCTCGTCTGTTCATCTTGTGATCTTTAGCTTTAGCTGTTAAACTCATTTTCTAATCACACAAGCTCTGATACCAATTATTAGTAATATCTAAGAGGGGGGGTGAATCAGTGGCCTCAAACATTAATCCTTAAATCAACCCTTTAAAACTTATTACCACTTTTAAGCCTCTAGTTATATTAAGTCCTACAAGATGAATGCCTTAAAATACTTATATCAAATTACTACTTGTCAGAATGTTTTGTAAAACCTTCTTATGTATGTTTACTGATAAGCAGTCTTTCTATTTACCGAAATACAGTAAATAACTATTGTATACCGATCAATCCAAATTTACTTAAGTGAAATGTAAAACAATAAAGTAATGACTCATAGACACATTAACAAATGGATTTTTAACATGGAAAACTTGTTAAGGGAAAAACCACTAGGACTCGTACCCCAAATTTTTACTCTTCTAAAGTAAGCTCGGTTAAGATCCAACCCTGTTAAACGTTACAAACACACTGTTAGGTGTGACCTTGTTAGAGGATTTAAATAGATAGTTTGTCACTTAGTATCTTGCATCTAATGCTACCACCATCCTTGATCAAACACTCACTTGGCCTGTCAATAGGTATCAGGCATATCCAATGCTACTTTGTATGATCAAAATTTTTGATACTCCTAGGGATGTATCTCAATTACAAAATACTTTTAAGTCCTACTCGGTTAAGAGAATTGATGCTTCAATGGTTAAACTGAAACAGTAAATTGACTTGTTCACATATACAACTTGAATTGCAGATTTTTAGATCTATTGTAAGTGCATTACCTTTCTGATCAATATTATCAATTCAATACCTTTGCTCCACATTGTTCTGCTCTTTGATGGTGTCTCACTATTCGTCGATGTCTGCAGAATTTAGCTCTTTCCTCAGCTTGATTGATCAGGTCTGAATGAAGACTTTCTTCTCCTTCAGAATCTCTTCAGCATCTATTTTCTTATCACTCCCCTTCACCACCTTCGTAATGAATTAGGTTGTCTCTTTATAGACATGATATCACCATTTCTAGGTTATTGATTTTCTTAATATTGGTGTGATCCACAATTCTTGCCAATTAGATTTAAAGTAAAAACTCTAGTTTTATCTCATAGAGATCTTCTTGCCAACTAGACAAAATATTTCTAAATCCTTTACTTATCTCTGGATTTATCTTGTTGATTGAAACAGTGATAAGTATCAGTTAAGTCTAGTTTTAGCTCTTGACAACTAAGCATTTTGTTGTTTCTGAACTCTCTGTTCTTTTGTTCAATACATCAGTTAGTCATCAACAACAACTGACTGTTCTATCGGTGTGACTTCAGTTATCTTCGGGATCTCTGTTCGTCGGGCAACACTGTAATTCTGTGCGTTAAGTTACACTATGCTTTTCTCGTTGGGAGACACTGTGACTTTTCTCGTCGGGTAACACTGTGACTTTTCTCTTCTACTCTGACTGTCGGTGTGCACTCCATCGGTGTAGATAGTCACTTTGTGAATACTTGACTTATATGCATTACTGATAGCATAGCTCCTGATTAGTCAGTTCCTTGAATTCTTTTAGCAGTATGTTCATGACCATATAGATTATATTAAGTTGACATCAATGACAATACAATACATTAACTAATTTAATGTCTTGCATAAACTTTCTTGTGTCTCTGTGATCATCAAATTTAACATCTTCAAACATTCAATCAGTTATAGTTCATCATCTTGCATATCTCTCCATAATTTTTGTTTCTTACATTATGTGAGTCTAGCTACAAGGATCAGACTGACTTCATTGAAGTTCCTTTTATCCTTGGTTGCACCGCTTTTTGAGAATATTCCTCCTCTAGTAGTTCTTTTAAATTGGGAAAAATATTGTTCTTATGATGGTGGGAGGCTCATGTAATGGGAGGTAATCTCAATTTTTTTCTAAAGGAATACTATCTACAACCTAGTTAAGTAGCAAGCTTACCTTATTATCCATTTAAAACAAAAATGTCCTTAGATAGCTTGTTTGAATTGTTCTCTTTGTGCGAGACCTATAGAAATGGTTTGAGAACATACACTTAATGTTGTAGAGTTTAGGGAAAAAACAAGTTCTTGAGAATGTTTGAATTTTTTTTATGATCCAAATAATCATAATAATTCAATCATTTGAAACTAAAAAATACAAACAAAAACTTAAAAATTCATGAATTCTAGAAAATCAGGCAGAGTATCACCTTTAAAACATCCTACATCACTTTTGAGAAAATTTCTATCACCTTTAAACAAATTTGTATCACTTTTGAACAAATACAGGGTCTCTTTTGATCAATATTGTATCACATTTGAATAATCATGCATCACTTTTGACCTCTAGAACATCACTTTTGAAATTATTGTCAAAAATTGTAAACCCATTTCATGCTCCAATCTCATCGCATATGCAATGTCGCCTTTAAATAGAGAGCATTTCCCATTAGTTGGAGTTAAAACTAAAAGTGGTTATGGATACAATTTTCTAAGTAGGGTTATTTTCAATCAAAATAGGTCTAAAAATCCACCATTTTCATACCATCAAGCAACTTGATAATCTTCATTTCATTCCATTCATATCAATTCATTTTGTGAGTGTTGTCCATCATCCTAATCTTCCATTTCAGAAACTTCGTTACTAAGTATTACAAGTCCTTTTCTTAGAACCAATGGAATCATGATCCATATTAAGTCCTCATCATAGAGACAGATCTTTCTCTATTAGACTTCAGTCTAGGATACACTTCATTTTGGTTAAACCATCATTGGAACTTCACCATATCACTTGTTTGATAAACTCAACCAAGATTTTAAACTTAACCAATACCATAAAGAAGACCTTAACTCAAGAGGTGATCCAAAGTTAGTTTCATGCCTACAAGGACAAGGTCTTACAATTTCAAAACATCTCAATATCCTAATGGTAAGGTCACATTAGAATAAATACTGTTCCAAAATAAAAATCAACCTCAACCATACAAGAATCAAAGCCAACAAGTAGATTGGACACAAGAAATTCAACCAAGTATGGAGCGAAAAGAGAATGAATGGGCTAGGGACAAAAATAACAACGACAATAATGATGTTGAAAATGAGGAAATAATAGAATAAAGGTAAGAGAATCTCAACAAACTCCTCTATTTAAAAAACTTATGGAGAAGGTCGTTGAAGTGGACAAAGAAAGGTACTTCATGACCTTAGAACAACTAGAATTTAAATTGCCTCATGACTATGATGTTTCAAAACTAAAACAAGATGAAGATTAGGTAAATCCTACAGGGTCTTTAAATAAACACATTCAATCCCTTCTACAACAACTCAATGATCTTTAAAGAGGAACCTCCACAAAGAGGTATACATTAGAGGGAATTTTCCCTTTTCCATTTGATAAGAGTTTGAACATGGTACCTTTTCCTCCAAATGTAGAATTTCCTGAGTATGACAAATACATGAGTACAACACATCCCAAAAATCAAATTAGAGAGTTTTTCACTCTAAGTATGGAATTCCTTCATGAGAAAACATACCTAATGAGATTATTCCCAAGGAGTCTAGGTGGACAAGCTATGGAGTGATTTCCAAATTACCACCCGGAATCAAGACATTTGAGGAACTAGTAACCAAGTTTGTCACACAATACTCATATAACACATAGCATTAGGTTACTATGTTGGAATTTTGTAACACCAAACAACGCAATCAAGAGGCATTTTTGATATTTTTACAAAGATGGAGGAGAATCTTTGATAAATATCCTAGAAGTGTACCAGAGAAGGAGAAAAGGGATATTTTTATCAATAACTTGACTAGTGAGATGAACTTCAGTCTCCAAATGCAATGTCCTTCATCATTTGATAAAATGGTTGAAAATGGTGTTAAAATAGAGGATTATTTAGTGAGGAAAGGAGAACTAAAATTGTACAAATATTATAAAGGATTCTCGAACAATAACAATTCAACCAAAAAAAACAATAATAATGACAAACCCAAATTTTGGTTGAAAAACAACAAAAGTGTAGTGAATGATGGAGTGGTAGATGCCAATAATCTGAAACCAAAACCATTTCATCTTTCAAAAAACCAATAAAATAATTCCAACCAATCAAGTAACACCTTGTCTACCAACAAAAACCAAAGTAATGAAATATCTAAAACTTTTTCAATTCACACCTACAAGAAAGTTCATGCCCTTGGGAGAACCTCTTGAGTCATCTTTGAAGACTCTCTTAGCTAACAAAATCATCACACTTCTTGAATCAAGAGGATTTTAACTACATGTCAAGCCTTCATTGTGGAATGACTCACATCATTGTGAGTATCATAGAAATAAGGGTCACAGGACTAATGATTGCATGAGGATGAAACATGTGGTCGAAAATCTAATTGACAATGGTATAATTAAGGTAGGTGGAGCCATAAACAAAAATGAACACACATAATTTAAATCTTTATTTCCCAACTATGGAAAAGGAGAGACATCAAAATCAACACAAACCAATAACAGGAAAGGAAATGTGAACTTTTCTACTACCTATGATAACACTATCAATGTTATAGTTATCAAGGATAAGCAAGATAAAGAACCTGCCAATGTAGTCACTAGAGGACAAGCCAAAGTGACATTGGAGGGTACACCTAACAAGACAACCACAAATGAACTCCAATATACTTCAGGATATTACAACTTGGTTGACCAACTTCAAAAGATTCCAACACATATCTCAATATTGGAGCTAGTAAAAATCTCGTCATCTCACAAGGACATATTGTAAAAATCTCTTGTAGACATGACTATTCCCAATAACTTGGATATAACACAATTGCAGGATATGGTTGGTCATGTTACTACACCTCACTTTTTTTCCTTTTTTTTGGATGAAGATATGTCATAAAATCATCCACACAATCTCCCCTTTCATATTGAATTTCTCATCCATAAGAATAGGGTAAAGCAAGTCTTGATAGATGGAGGGGTTGGCTTAAACATTTGTACTTTAAATTTGGTCTAAGATTTAGGATACCCAGAAAATGCAGTGGATCCCAAGAGGAATATCACCATTAAGGCATATGATGATGAAGAAAGGTAATCTAAGGGTCTTGTTGTCCTACTATTTAGAGTGGGATCTATTTTTTTAAAATGGTGTACCAAGTTCTAGATCTAAACTCATCCTACAATATATTATTGGGAAGGGCTTGGACACATGAGATTCAAGTGGTACCCTCACCCTACTATCAGTGTTTGAAGTTTCATTATCTTGGGTAGGATATAACTATTAACAATTATTTAAATCCCTTCCAATATTGTGACAACATCAAACCGGTCACCAACTCATTGATTCCACACAATAGAGAAGCCTCTACATTAGATATTCCAAATATAGAAACAAGAGAAAAGAATGCTATTTTAGAGGTGTCTCCAAAAGGAAAAGGAAAGGAAAAGGCTAGTTAAACTAATGTTTCTGTATCACCTTCATCATACAAAGGGAAAAAATAATAATCAAGTTCATCAACACTAGATAAAGGAAAGGAAAAAGAGGATAATTGCTTGCATTGTGCAAACATGGTTGGCCTAATGAAATATTTTGAAAGAAAAATACAAATGAAGGATAAAGGATTAGGAGAGTGATCTTCATTTGTGTAGAGGATTCATATCTCTCCTAGGTCTTATGGAAAACCTTGTCCATCACAAGTCAAAGAGTCACAACCTCCTCAAGTATATAATGACAACTTTGTGAGAGCAGGCATTTCATCAAGAATAAAAGAGGATAATCAAATTTTGAAATGGTTATACATGGAAGAATATGAATCCAATGAAAGAGTTCAAATTAGTGAAATTACCACACATCAATATGGGAAGGGATTTGGCCCGTTCATGGGCTTTTTAGGGTTAAAACTATCGCTGGCGACCACACGCAAATTCAGTGGATCCCTCCACCATCGAGCTGGATCAAAATCAACTTTGACGATGCCTCAAAAGGGAATCCAATCCCTTCAGGTGCTGGCTATGTAGCATGGTCAGAGAGTGGTGATATAGTTGCCTTGGGAGCTTCCCTCTTGCTATATGGGACTAATAATGTAGTAGAATGTCAAGCTGCACTTGGAGCAGCCCGCATGGCAAACACTTTAGGAGTGCAGAAATTGATATTAGAGGGAGACTCACTACTCGTCATTAACGACATAAAAAAGGTGCAATGGAGGCATGGTATTTAAATCAATATATCCATAGCATTTTAGTCATCCTAAGTCAGATCACAGAGGTCCAAATCAACCACGTCCCCAGTGAAGCTAATGGCCCTATAGATTTACTATCTAACATTGGAGTAAGAAGGCCACCAAATGAGACTACCAAATTAATGGAGGATTATGCTCAATTCGATCTTGGATGGGACTAGCTTACATAATTTTATTGTCCTTGGGATTCTAAAAAACCATCAATTATAACAATGGGGGCGCGGGTATAAACACAAGTTGATTTTGTGTACTCCAAAGTCTTGGCGTCAGATGGAATACATTTGACTCAACCAACTTGCTTGAAATTTTGGCATAAGGCAAAGACAAGTGTCATCTAATAGCTTTGCATCAATGAAAGGATCTACCTTATTGATGAAGGATAGATTTGGCATCTATCTTTCATAAACACTTAGTACTTCCTCCCTCCCCCGCACAAGTTTGATGGAAATTGTAAGAAGGGATTATGAGAGTCTGTACGATGAGCATTTATTAAGACTACATTTTTTAGGGATTCTTTTTTCACAGGAGGCAAAAATTTTTCTTAACTCCCCAAAGCAACTCCCTGCATTTCATAATGAAATCACTATATAGAGGCTGGGTAATTTCTTCCATTTTGTTGAACCCAAATTCATGGAGGCGTTGTCAACATTGTTCGGGGAGGAATTTCTTAAGCACAAGTGGAGGCTGCAAACTAATTTGGATATATCTTCCCTATTTCTGTCTCTTGGCCTCATGGTGGGGAATTCAAAGATGGAGGTCCTCTCTATGGCCTTAAAATGTGTAGAACCAAATGGGCTATTGGCATGGAAGGCATTGTACACCGAGCCAAGCTGGGCATGGGGCT
The DNA here is from genome assembly GCA_018584345.1 of Thuja plicata. NCBI lineage: Eukaryota > Viridiplantae > Streptophyta > Pinopsida > Cupressales > Cupressaceae > Thuja > Thuja plicata. Next base: position 1,315,779 of record MU227205.1, read on the forward strand.
CGGGGCTCTGAATTTTGCACAACTCCTAGTGTTCCATCGGTGGTGGTTATGGAGAGGTCCAGTCTCTGGTTGTATGGAGCTCCACTCAGCCAAAGGAGGTGCACCTCCATGAGGTAAGGAGAGGGTGTATCTTGATTCAGGACTTTCTCAACAAGGTGGCAGCCCACAGAGATCAAGGAGAACTAGCTAAAGTGAAGCGGCAGAAGAGCACTCCAGACAAGTCAATAGCACCAATTGATAGTACTGGAAGGCCCCAACCTCACCATGAACTCCTAAAGAAAAATATGGATGGAGGACCATCTGCATCAGAGGCAAGGGCCATTCCAAACTTCTCTCAGAAGGAGGTGTGTGGATGGTTCCGATAGGAATGAGGAGACACAGAAAGTCTTTGTTTTTTGGTTTTTTGTGTGTGGCTGAGGCTAAGTGAAAATAAGGAGTATGATCTTGGATCTATGTAAACATGAAATGTATTCACGAATGTAATTTTTTTGGGTTTGGCTTATAGCGTTTAGACTATCGTCGGTGATGAAACTGCTAGGTGTCTTTTTTTGTAGAACGAACATACATTGTAACACCTTAAAGATATTTTTGTATATTTTTTATAACTATGAATATAAATCTGAATTTACCGATCAAAAAAAAATATGGGAAGGGATTTGAGATCATGAAAAAATGAGATATCAAGAAAATGAACCCATAGGAAAAAGGAAGGAATAATAGAACCAATTGTACCACAAGTCAAAGAGTCACAACCTCCTCAAGTATATTATGACAACTTTGTGAGAGCAGGCATTTCATCAAGAATAAAAGAGGATAATCAAATTTTGAAATGGTTATACATGGAAGAATCTGAGTCCAATGAAAGAATTCAAAATAGTGAAATTACCACACATCAATATGGGAAGGGTTTTGAGATCATGAAAAAATGAGATATCAAGAAAATGAACCCATAGGAAAAAGGAAGGAATCATAGAACCAATTGTACCTACTTTTAGAACAACCCAACAAAAATTTGGAATAGGGTATACCGAAGAAGAGGCTATTAAAAACTTGTATCAAAGGGTTCATCAATTGAAATTTTGTGATGATGAAGACTCCACCAAATGAGAAAATATGAATCCTATGGAGAAGAAGAACCATACATAGATAAATATATGGATGTAATTCATTCATATGTACCCACTACCTCTTATTCTCAAAGACCAAAACCATAAAAGTGCAAAGTCAAGATCACATTCAAATACCCACATTCTTAGAGAATCAAATTTTAGAGTTTATTCATTTTGAGGATGGATCACAATTTATTCGAGAGGATTCTAGTGAGGATGAACCAAATCCAATTTCTTTAGATCATCTTGAGGAAGTTCATGTTATAGACCTCAAGGATGCAATGTATAACCAAGACTATAATTATGTCAAGACCCTAACAAAATTTGATCTAAGTCAAGTCAATGACCCTTTACCACTACTACATCCTGAGATCGTTGATTGGGATCAAACCGAACCTGTTGAGATACAAAAGTTTCTTGATAACTATGTTAGTAATAACTGAGAGGGGGGGTGAATCAGTGGCCTCAAAAATTAATACTTAAATCAACCCTTTCAAACTTAGTACCACAAAATTATACCTCTAGTTATCTTCAATCCTATAAGATGAATGCCTTGAAATACTTATATCAAATTACTACTTATCAGAATGCTTTGTAAAACCTTCTACTATATGTTTACCAATAAGCAGTCTTTCTATTTACCGAAACATGGTAAATAACTAGTGTATACCAATCAATCCAGATTTACTTATGTGAAATGCAAAAAAAATAAAGTAATGACTCATAGACACATTAACACATGGATTTTTAACGTGGAAACCCTGTTAAGGGAAAAACCACTGGGACTGGTACCCCAAATTTTTAATCTTCTGAAGTGAGCTCGGTTAAGAGCCAACCTTGTTAAAGGTTACAAACACACTGTTAGGTGTGACCTTGTTAGAGGATTTACATAGATAGTTTATCACTTAGTATATGGCATCTAATGCTACCATCCTTGATCAAACACTCACTTGGCCTGTCAATAGGTATCGGGTATATCCAATGCTACTTTGTATGATCAAACTTTTTGATACTCCTTGGGATGTATCTCAATTAGAAAAGACTTTTAAGTCCTACTTGGTTAAGAGACTTGATGCCTCAGTGGTTAAAATGAAACAGTAAATTTATCTATTCACATATACAACTTGAATTGTAGATTTTTAGATCTATTGTAAGTGCATTACCTTTCTGATCAATGTAATCAATTCAATACCTTTGCTCTACATTGTTCTACTATGTGATGTTGTATCACTATTCATCAGTGTCTATAGAATTTAGCTATTTCCTCAGCTTGATTGAATAGGTCTGAATGAAGACTTTCTTCTCCTTTAGAATCTCTTCAGCATCTATTCTCTTGTCACTCCCCTTATTCATAATGAATAAGCTTGTCTCTTATATAGATAGGACTTCACAGTTTCTTGGATTTCTTGATCTTGGCATGATCCACAATCATCGCCAATTAGATTAAAGAAAAACTCTAGTTTTATCTTGTGGATATCTTCTTGCCAACTGGAAAAAGCAACTTTAAATCCTTTGCTCATCTCTGACTTTATATTGTCGATTAAAACAATGATAAGTACCAGTTAAGTCTATAATTAGCTCTTGAAAGCTAAGCATATTTTTCATTTCTAAACTCTCTGTTCTGTCGGTCAATACTTTAGTTAGTCATCGGTGATAAGTGACTCTTCCATCGATGTGACTTTAGTTGTCTTCAAGATCTCCGTCCATCGGGAAACACTGTAATTTTGTCCGTCGGGTTACACTGTGCTTTTCTCGTCAGGAAACACTGTGACTTTGCTCATCGGTAATGCTGTGCATTTGCTCATCGGGTAACATTTTGAATTTGATCTCTTACTCTGTCTGTTGGTGTGCACTCTATTAGTGTATACAATCACTTTTTGAATACTTGACTTTTATACATTACTGATAGCATAGCATTTGATTCATCAGTTCTTTGAAGTCTTTTAGTAGTATGTCCATGACCATACAAATTATATCAAGTTGACATAAATGAAAATACAATACATTAACTGATTTAATGTCTTGCATTAACTTTCTATGTCTTGGTGATCATCAACTTAACATCTTCAAACATTCAATCAGTTATAGTTCATCAATATCTCCCTTTGGCATTGATGGAAACACACTACATTATCACACTATATTATCACTAATACAATCTGAAATATAACAGTTGAAGTTCATCAAACTATCAATCTTATTTACTATAACTGATACAAATATCTGGTCCTTGGTAAGCTTATGAGAGCTTAGATTTGATTCTTGCAACTTTTCTCTTTGTCTTCAATCCCTTCACTGGATAGATGTAGAATCTTTCTTCCTCTGATGTGATGTTTTATTTTCCTGTGTCAAACTTTCTTCCTTTGACTCTTCTCTTTTCTTTTGATGTCTTTTGTCAGCAATTCTTGCCCTTTGTATGTACTCGCCCCTTCTGGTTACATCTCTCCCTTTGTATAATGTGATGGATATAATCTCTCCCTAGTGTGATAATGGATAAAATCTCTCCCTTTGACAACAATGCCAAACAAATATTTGACAGTAATGCCAAACAATCCTTTCTATCCATAATATACTCCTTGAATTTCTCAATCCATCAGTAATACAACAACTCTGGTGCTCAGAGTAGATAAGTACCTTTCTATGTATAGATGTGTCTTTGAAGTCCATCTCTTTGCTTGCATCAACATGAATGATATTCTAATAATATGTAGGCCGATGCAGCCTTCTAGTCATCTTACTGACCAATAGACAAGGGTGTGACCCCTAGTCTTTTTCTCAAGTACTCAAATGCATCCTTGGGCAGTGGCTTGGTGAAGATATCAGCTAATTGTTCCTTTGATTGATCATACTGAAGTATCACCTCCTTTTCTTGAACTTATTCTCTGAAGTAATGATACTTGATGGCAATATGCTTTGTTTTAGCATGCATGAATGGATTCTTGGAAATGTTTATTGTACTTGTATTATCACAATAGATAATTACTGGTTCAATAATTTTCATATGCATACCTTCCAGTAACTGTTTGATGCATGCAATATTTGAGCAGTTTGCAGTAGCAACAACATACTTTTCTTTTGTAGTAGACTAAGAGATGCATTCTTGCTTCTTGTTGAACCATGTGACAAGTTTGTCACCTATAAAGAATGCTCCTCCAATTGTTCTCTTTCAGTCATCAATATTTCTAGCCCAATCAGTGTCGGTAAAGACCTTAAGTTCAAATTTTCCTTCTCTTCTATACCATAATCCATATTCCTTAGTATTCTTCAGATATCTTAGCATTCTTTTCATAGCAGTCATATGTGATTCCCTGGGATTAGTAGAAAATCTTGCAACTACTCCTAGTGCATGTGCAATATTTGGTCTAGTATGTACAACATACATGAGTTCTCTAATCATTGATCTATACAAAGTCTGATTTACCTCTGATGACTTGTCCTCCTTTGTCAGCTAACATCCAGTTTCCATTGATGTTCCAACTGGTTTGGAATCTTCCATCTTGAATATTTTTAGCACTTCCTTGATGTATTTGGATTGTGTAATGAAAATGCCTTCATCTTGTTGCATGATCTGTAGACCAAGAAAGAACTTGATCTCTCCAAACATAGACATCTCAAACTCTTTTCTCATTTCATTTGCAAATGATTTGTATAGCATATCATTCCCTCCAAATATGATGTCATCAACAAATATTTCAGCAATTCAAATATTAGCATCAGTATCTTCCTTGAAATAAAGATTACCGTTTTCACTAGTTCTTACAAATCCAATACTTATGAGATAGGAATGAAGTCTTTCATACCAGGCTCTTGGTGCTTGTTTTAATCAATACAAGGCTTTGTTTAGTCTACATACCATGTTCCTTTTGTCCAAGATCAACAAACCCTTATGGTTGCTCAATGTATACCTCTTCCTCAAGTATTCCATCTAGGAATGCAGAATTGACATCCATTTGGTATACCTTGAAACCTTTACATGCAGCATAAGCAAGTAATATTCTCACTCCATCTATCCTAGCAACAGGGGCAAAGGTCTCTCCATATTCAATCCCTTCTTCTTGTGCATACCCCTTGCATACTAGTCTTGCTTTGCTTCTGGTGACTTCTCCATTCTCATTCAGTTTATTCTGAAATATCCATTTTGTACCGATGAAATTCTTTTCATCTGGTCTCGGTACAAGTTTCCATGTCTTATTTTTCTCAATCTACTCAATTTCTTCATTCATAGCACTAATCCATTCTTCATTATCAAGTACAGCATTGACAGATTTTGACTCAAAATCACAAATTATACATCTTGTGTTTAGAGACTTACTTCTGGTTCTCATACCATCCTTCTTGTCTCCAATGATCTGGTTCTATGAATGGTTCCTTCTCACATATCTAGCAAGTACATGTTCAATTCTTTGTCTATCATCTTGATCATCATTTTGTCCTTCATTTTAATCTCCATCACTTGGTACATCATCTTGAGCAATATCCTGAATGTTGGTATTTGCAGCCTGATGCTCGCGTGCAATAATCTGTTGCTTAGGAGCTATACATTGTTTCTCAGGTAGAGTGTCAGGTTCTTCATTGTAAACAAACCTGTTGTAGTCCTCTAGTTCTTTTGTTCTTTCCTTTTCATTCTTCTTTGTAAATCCATCTATCTTTACATTTGCACTTTCAACAAATTTTTTAGAGGCTTAATTGAGACATTTATAAGCCTTTATCTTCGTGTAATACCCTAGAAAGATTCCTTCATCACTTTTGGAGTCAAGATTTCCATTTCTATCATCTTTTAAGATATAACATTGACTACCAAAGATCTTGAAGTAACTTACATTGGGTGTGTATCCATACCATAGCTCATAGGGTGTCTTCTTGGTGTCTTTCTTCAATTGTACTCTGTTCAATGTGTAAATAGTAGTACTGACAACTTCCCTCCAGAAGATTTGGGTGATGCCTTTCTCTATCATCAGTTTCCTTGCACAATCAATAATGGATTTGTTCCTTCTTTCAGCAATTCCATTTTGTTGTGGTGTTCTCAATGTAAAGACTTGTCTTTTGATTCCATGCTCATTACAAAAGTTAGTGAATTCATCTAAAATAAATTTCCCTCCTCTATCTGATCTTAAGCATTTAAATTCTTTAACACTTTGTTTTTCTACCATTTCTTTGTACCATTTAAACATTTTAAATGCTTCTGATTTATATTTTATAAAAATAACAGTCATCATTCTATAGTAATCATCAACAAAGATAATAAAATATCTATCACCATAGTAACTCTTTGTCCTCATAGGTCCACATAGATCAGTATGGACTAATTCTAGAATGGAATCAGATGTATGGGTTTTGCTTTTGAAACTAGACTTTGTCATCTAACCTTTTTTACAATTTTTGCACCTGATATTGTCAGGCTTATTCATCGTCGATAAGCCTCTTAAATTTCTCTTTTCTCTTATCTTTATCATGTTGTCAAAGTTTACATGACACAATATTTTGTGCCACAACCATATGTCTTCATTTCTAGCCATTAAGAAAGTGGTGTCAGTATCATTCAAATAGAATAAGTTACCTTTTGTCTGCTCACCGGTACCAATCAGACTTCCTGATTTATTGAAGATCTTTGCCTTCTTATTTTCAAATGCTACTCTGTGACCTGAATTATTCAACTGAGAAACACTTAATAGATTATAATTCAATTCTTTCACCCAATAATAATTTTCACATTTTATCAGGCTATTCAGCATTATAGTTCCTTTACCTTCAACTGGACAAGGTGTGTCATTACCCATTCTTACTGAACCACCATTATAGTATTCAAAAGTATCAAACTTTTGTTTGTCACCGGGCATATGGTGAGTGCAGCTAGTATCTATGATCCAAACATAATTTTTACTAACTTTAGATATGAGTGCAGTCTCTACATACCTTTCTTCATCATTATCTGAATCATCTTTTACTGCCACAAACACCATCTCGATGTCTTCATCAGATTCAGTGTTAGTATCTTCATCTTTACATTTAGCTAGGTAGCTAGCCTTCTTTCCCTTGTCCTTCTAGTCTCGGGTATCTCTTCTTTATTATTTTTGGTTGCTTCTGTAGTCTCGGTTATCACCTCAGTCAAATTTCTTTTCACATGACCTGTCATTACTTCTGTCATCTTTTCTTCTGTTAGGACATTTTGTAGCAAAGTGTCCAATTTATTTACAATTAAAACACACAACTTATAATTTACCTTTGCCTCTTTGCATTCTTCTACCCATAAGTGCTTCAATTTCATCAAAGATCTTCTTCTTCACTTTCACTATCACTATATTTTCTCATAGTGTTTTTATGACTTGATTTACTTATTCTCAAAGAATATTTGAATGTAGACTCTATGTTTGGTAAGACACTATTATCAAAGTTATTCATCTCAAATGAAATCAGTCTTCCAATCAAACTATCTAGATTAGCATTGTTATTTTCTACTACTCTCATTTCTTGTATGGAAGATACTGTAATAGCATAAGTAGGCAGCAAGGTTCTTATAATTTTACTTACCACTGTATCTTCATCTAGTACACCTCCAAATCCTCAAATAGTATTGACTACCTCTTTGATTCTTGTGTTGTATTGTATGATGTTTTCACCTTCTTTCATTCTGAGATCATCAAAATTTCCTCTAAGGCTTTCTGCCTTGGCTCTCAGAACATTTTTATCACCACCATGTACAAGCTTCAATTTTTCCCACATCTACTTTGCAGTTGTGCATGTTTTGACATCTTCAAATTCAGTAGCGGAGAGTGAGGAAGCAAGCTCTATTATCATATAGTTGTGCTCATGCTTCTCTCTCATTTGTTCAACTGTAAGTGCTCCTATGGGAAATACATATTCAGTATCTAAGTATTGAGTAACATCATTTCCAATACCTGATAAGTGGAGTCTTATTCTGCTATGTCATGAAGGAAAGTTGTCTTTGTTCAACTTGGGCACATCTTGTATGTTCATCTTGTGATCTTTATCTTGAGCTTTTAAACTCCCTTTCTAAGCACGCAAGCTCTGATACCAATTGTGAGTAATAACTGAGAGGGGGGGTGAATCAGTGGCCTAAAAAATTAATCCTTAAATTAACCCTTTCAAACTTAGCACCACAAAATTATACCTCTAGTTATCTTTAGTCCTATAAGATGATTGCCTTGAAATACTTACATCAAATTACTACTTGTTAGAATTCTTTGTAAAACATTCTACTGTATGTTTACTGATAAGAAGTCTTTCTATTTACTGAAACACAGTAAATAACTAGTGTATACCGATCAATCCATATTTACTTATGTGAGATACAAAACAATAAAGTAATGACTCATAGACACATTAACACATGGATTTTTAACATGGAAACCCTGTTAAGGGAAAAATCACTAGGATCGGTACCCCAAATTTTCACTCTTCTGAAGTCAGCTTAGTTAAGAGCCAACCCTGTTAAAGGTTACAAACACATTGTTAGGTGTAACCTTGTTAGAAGATTTACATAGATAGTTTTTCACTTAGTATCTAGCATCTAATGCTACCATCCTTGATCAAACACTCACTTGGCCTATTAATAGCTATCGGGCATATCCAATGCTACTTTTTATGATCAAACTTTTTGATACTCCTTGGGATGTATCTCAATTAGAAAAGACTTTTAATTCCTGCTCGGTTAAGAGACTTGATGCCTCAGTGGTTAAACTGAAATAGTAAATTGATTTGTTCACATATACAACTTGAATTGCAAATTTTCATATCTATTATAAGTGCATTACCTTTCTAATCAATGTAATCAATTCAATACCTTTGCTCCACACTTTTCTACTTTGTGATGCTATATCACTGTTCGTCGGTGTCTGCAGAATTTATCTCTTTCCTCAACTTGATTGATCATGTCTAAATGAAGACTTTATTCTCCTTCAGAATCTCTTTAGCATCTATTCTCTTGTCACTCCCCTTATTCATAATGAATAATCTTGTCTCTTATATAGACATGATTTCACCGTTTCTTGGATTTCTTGATCTTGGCGTGATCCACAATTCTCTCCAATTAGATTTAAAGCAAAACTCCAGTTTTATCTCATAGAGATCTTCTTTCCAACTGGACAAAGAAGATTTAAATCCTTTACTTATCTTTGGCTTTATCTTTTTGATTAAAATAATGATTGTAACCACCTAATTTCGGTCTGTCGTAACTATGGACCCTATTTGCCCTAAGTGTGATCATACCCTCGAGTTATGTCCAAATGACCCTGTTACTGTTTGGCATAATTCTTTAAATCAATTTAATGTCCTAGGTGATTTTTATCACTAATTTATATTTATCTACTATAGCCAGACAATTCAAATCAATATCGACCAATCAGATCAAATCAAAATCAAACATGGCTATAGTATTTAATATGAAGGAATTAAATAAATCTCTAAATCAAAGTATCACTTGCAATCCAACCCATTCCCCTAGCCTATTAATTTAATTAAAATGGCTATAGTCCCTTAATTATTAAAAAGCAATTTATTTGTTTTAATAATTAATTCCTATATTTCTAAATGAATTAAATAATTTTATTTCATTTATTAATATTCCCTTAAACCCTAACCTAACCCTTCTCAACCACCTCTACCCTAGGTTCTAACCCTAACCTAACCCTTCTCACCCCATTCACCCATGCTAATCTAATCCTAATCCTA
>MU227205.1:1342532-1353493 GCA_018584345.1 Thuja plicata
ATCCAAGGGTTCATCCCAAAAAGTAGAATCATCCATAATGGCTTCATGAGGAAGAGAGTAATCAACATCCAAATCCAAAGGTTCATCCCAAATAGGAGGATTATCATCCCTATCAATAAATCACATTTTAGGAGTTCTTAAAGCTTGATCCCTAAAGGGGAAATAATTATATTCTAAAGTAGGCTCATAGAAAAGACATATATTAGGAGAAGAATTAACATCTATCCTTAACTCATTTCTATGGTAAAGGTAAATTGAAGAGATTATAGAGGAGGATGAAATAGGAATAGGATCCATGGAGATAATATTTGAACAAATTTCATCCTCACTTCCATGTACCTCATTAGGAGATCTATACTCTTTAGCAACAAAAGCCTCATCAAAGTATTCAAAACAAAAACCATACATGTTGAACACAAAGTAATATTACAAGCATGAAAAAAGTAAATGTTTTTGTATTTTTAAAGCAATTTTGTAATTTTTGTGAATTTTGAAATATAAATGCAAGAGAATAAAATAAAACCTACTTCTATATGCATGTAAGATCTAATATGAAATGCAAATCTAACACCAAAAAGAAAGAGTTGTCTATCGCGGGTTCACCAAAATGTAACATCTAAAATGAAGTCACCAAAGTGTAACATAAGAGATATTACATTTAAGAATATGTTATGAGAGTAAATAAAATTCTCTCCTTCTATCCTTAGATATGCAAATGAAAGATCCAAGTTGATTAACCCAAAAGGAAGGGTCAATGCATAAATGAATCAATCATTTGGAAACAAGAATAAGGAAGGAAGATCTTAAGTACACGGTTTGATTTGTTAATTTGAATGTATTTTAGATTTAGATAGATTGATAACCTTAATTTAATTGAATAGGAGAAATGTACTAACCTTGAAATACTGCAAATCTGAATAATGTTGTTTTCTGAAGCCTGTATTGAGTTTCTAGAAAATCTGAGACCAGATCTAGAATAGAAACACAGAGACAGACAAAACCCAGAAATCTTTTTCTATTCTAAGACAATTTTGATTTGTACCCTCAAGTCAATGTCACCATTTGCTACAATTTCTAATTGTGACCTAGGTCACAATCGACCTAAAAAGTCTCAGATTGAAATTCTATTTTCAAATCCTAGAAGTTTGCCAAAAAGGGTATCTAAATCTTCGTCCCGATCTACTGTTCTGAACCTGTACCTACAAGAAAAAGTGTTTGTTTGTTGGGGGGAGGGGTTTGCATTAGTCAAACCCCAATTTAGGAATCAACCTTGAAATCAATAATTGAAATAAAGAATGCTTGTAAGCAGTAGAAGTAAATCTAATAATGAAGCTATGATATTCAAATAGATATGCAATTGTATTTTGAATGTAAGTAACTATGTAAATATGAATTCTTGGACTCAATTAGAAACCATAAAACTCCATGATTGTATGCTTGGAATCTACCTTGAAGGGAGAATGAAAGAGTCTTGAGGATGCACAAAGGATCTTGAAGGTGCACAAAGGATCTTGAAGGAAGATCACACCATCATGATGGATAGATCTAGGGCTTGAATGATGAATCTTGAATGTTTGAACCAAATCCCTTCAAAGTCTTGAAAGCTTGAATCCTTGATCTTCAATGGAGAACTTGAATTCTTGAAAGGAAAACTTGAACACTTTGAAAGCTTGAAAACATTTAGAACAATGGATGCTTAGACTTTTTGCTTGATGACTTCTTGCTAGATTTCACTTAGTTGATGGATCTTGTGGTTAGAGAAAATGAGAGGAGAAAGCTTCCATTGATACGAAACTAGGGCACAATCTTCTAGAGAGACCAACATAGGGGAATTAAATTCCAATTAGACCCATTCCCCTAGAAGAGGACCTATATTAAATATAATTTAAGAATCCTCTCTTTGAAACCCAAAATAGTCAACCCAGAAGCGAGAAATGAAATTTTGATGACCTCCGGCAGCCGACAGACTTCCAAATTTAAAAGGGGGACCCAGGTCAAGGTCAAGGTCATCCTTGACCTAGGTCAGGTCAAGGTCAACCTTGACCTAGGGAGTCATCCTTGACCTAGTTCAAGGTCGAGGTCAACCTTGACCCAGGGATTCATCCTTGACCTAGGACAAGGTCTAGGTCGACCTTGAGCCAAGGAGTCAGGACCCCTGGAAAACATGCCAGTTGGGATGGAAGGTGCCCAGAGAGGCCCAATTAGGGTCCTAAATAGGCAGAGGAGTAGGAGAGGATAAAAAATGAGGGGAAAATATGATGGTGATCAAAAACACCCCCTAAGGAGGGCTAAACATTCTTAACATGGAAGTGCTTCCATTTTAAGACTATATATATATATATATCATCAAAATTATAAGGTCTAATGTATAATGACATCAAAGGAAAATAAATCATTAGTATCAAAAAGGGGGGAGAACTATATCAATGCCCATATCAATAATGTGCATCAAGATACATAAAAAGTACACCATCATGGTATATCAACAATCCTTAGAGGCAATTATACAATCATCATATCCAAAAATATGATATCAAGTATAATCTAGGTATAACTCCCACTTGACCCTATAGGTCTCATCATCAAAGTGCCGCATGTACCAACACCTAGACCTATAGAGGGACCTACACCTGTACCTGCATCTGGATCACCTAGTGGTATAGGTGATGGATATATAACTCCATGAGTCTCTGTATGATAATCTCACTAGTTTCCCTATCCCTATCGCTCAATGAACCTATCTCTCTTGGCTATAAATGTAGCTACCTCTATCCCCAGTACATGTATATGATCTTGTGCCTGTCTCAACTATGCGTATAATTTTGTAATACCTGCATGTAATCTATGAACATCATGACTCGATACAACTAGAGAAACTACATTTCCAACATGTCTAACACATGTGTGAGGCCTCTGAGCCACCAATCCCTATGCCAAAATAACTCTACCTCTAACAATACTTGAACCACCTCGACCTTCATATCCACATTGGCTACCATCACTACCACCATGTACATCTCCATCTCCACCTCCTACTACAATTATGATAATCCCACCTCTACCTCTCACTATTATAGTAGCACCACCACCTCTAGCTCTACCACCTCTAGCACTGCCACCTCTATCTCTACCACCTCTCACCCTCACACCACCCCTTTTTCATTGATGACCATCCTCATCATCATCACTGTCATCATCCTTTGGAGAAAAAACAACTCCATAGGATCAGTAAGTCTAAAAAAAGGATGAGTAGTGAACCGCTGACTGTAATTTGTTGGCATCCTGACATCTATCACACCAAGCCTATAATCCCAATCCATGGAGCCAAGTCCCTCATTCTCATCCTGAGCTATCCTGTAATATACACTAGGACCCCATAGAGCTCTCTTTAAATGAACATGAGCATACACAGTTAGACACTGCGACATACTTTGAATTCGGCCATACTAGTGTAGCACTTAAGAAGGTAGAAACCTCTCCAAGATATATAGGGTATTTCCAATAAACCATCGTGATGAAAATATAAAAGGAATCTCATATGGATCCTCCTTCCATGCCTCACATACAATATACAGTCTCCAACATGTTGTTTCCATGTCATCTAGCTGGCGTTTGCAATACTCTAACTTGCCTAGTCAGGATTGGACAATGATGCTAAGGAAACCATATATTTAAGGAAAACCAAATGAATAATCTATATCTGGAATAAGCCTTGTAATTGAGGTGTGCTCCCAAGCCCAAATCTATAGCAGCACAACTCCGAAAGATAATGTTGCACCTCGTCAGTACACTACCTAATGAAGCTCATGATAGAGGTGTGCTTAGATACAAGTACACCAAGAAAACCATTGAGGATGTGCAATGATATCCTCTAGATTCCTACCCCATCCAAATATGATTTCATGTGCCCTCTTATCTAGAATCTTGAACCAACTGATAAAAGATAAAAATATCTTTATGAGAAGCTTAATGTTCTATATGATCAAAAGGAAAGATAAAGAAGCAGTTCAAACACCTAAAATAAGTGGGAGTGGGGCCTAACTCCATCACATAGTCCTCCATAGAATGGTCTCATCGCCAATATCATTATCTCTAAACACACGTCTGCATGGATCAACATCAAACTCCTGATCATAATAGACTAACTCACCCATCACTAGAATCCTCAAAATCCTATAAACGTACTTAGGAGTCATAGTATATCTCTTGTCAACAGATGGAAGGTGGTATGGTATGAATGCCAATGCTTAGCTAGTGTCATCAATAAACCCCAGTTCACATGGAACCATGGCATCTCAACCAAATAGCCTAGGCCACAACAACTAATCACATGTTGCTCAACTCTGGTCAGATCATCAATCATCCAAAATTTTTAGGGTATTGACCCATCATGTTAGGTTTTCGAAAGGAAACTTGTTTTAAAGTCAAACACATCATTCAATCATTTATTAAATTGATCATCAAGCGTCAATAAATTTCATCACATCATCTATCTTCTCAAGTGAAATTTGCAATAATCTTGTCAAGTGCATCAAATTCTGTTCCTCTAGATCTTGAGGAAGGAAAAACATCAAATATCCTACTTATCAAAATTGGCATCAAAAAAATTGACTTAAAAGATCATCAAAAACATCATCCAAAATTTATCAAAATAATGACCTTTTTCATAAAAAATTCAATCAAGTTACAAAAGCGATGATTTATGGCTTGAAAGTGGCCAAATACCAAAAGTGACATAAAAAAAAACAAATGTGATGCAACATTTTAGATGCGATGCAAAAATATGAAGGCGATGAAACAAATTTCAAAAGTGACTTTAAATAAATTAGATGTGCTTTTTTATTTAAAAGCTACATGATATCATGCGAAAGAGATGGATTGCGAACCCTAAAACCCTAGTTTAAAAGCAACTACTTGGGTTTTAAAAATGATAAAACCTCTATTGTTAGTAACATTTTAACAATCAAAAGTGAAAAAATGGTAGGCAATTAGATTTTTTATAAAAAATGACCTAAATCAACCTGAAAATGATGAATTAACAAGAAAGGATTAATGACATACTTGAGGACCCTAGGATAGAGGTCTTTGATGATGCCTCACCTTCTCAAATTGGTGCTCATGATGTGGAATCACCATTTTGTCTCAAAGGGTAAAATAGCTCTCAGAATAAAAATCCAAAGTGTGAAGGTAAAATTGAGTGGTGAAAATGTGTTTTTCACCAAGTATATTTCACTTTTTAACCTAGTTGAGGGTCATTTTCACCAAAATTTTGAATATTGAAGCCAATTAATTAAAAAAATTTAACTGGGGCATCTTTCATATCACAATTTTATCAAGAAATCGATTAAACTTCCAAAAAAATCTAAAAACTCGAAAAAATTTCAAAAAAATCATAAATATCATAATTTTTTTAAAAAAATCACCTAAACATCATAAATATTATTTTGATTCATTTCTAGAGGGGGCATACCATCATCAAAACACAAAACAGTCAAAATTGGGGCACTTTTCAAAATTGGGAACATCGGACGTCATATTTTTAAAATTTTAAAATCAGGACATCAAAGGATAAAAAATTCAAATCGGGGAATCATATTGAAACTTCATCATTGGGTCAACATAAAATCAAAATCAGATATCAGATTATTCTTTGAACCAATGCGCTTCACACATTGATTCAAAGAGGGGCAAATGTATACGCCTAAAAATGGTCAAAGAGTAAAATTAATTAAATTCGAGCTATTTGTATTAATTAAATCAAAATCAATTAACTATGTAATTGAATTAACTTTGATTATATAGTTCATTAATTAATTAAAACCAACACATTCATCTATTACACATGGCTAATTGAATTAATTCCTCCTAAAATGCCTCACCTACCACTAAAAGACAAAATTTAATCAACTAATGGGAGACAAAGGAAAAGATCACATGGATCACCAAGAAGCTTTTCTATCTTGACCATTCATTCTTGAAAGAAAATTTTGACCATTAATTAGGGACACATCATCAACCCCTAACTCCAACCATACCTTGATCATGGTTAATCAAACTCACCCCACACACCTTGAGTAATCCTATAAATAGGATGCATTCTTAGAGTAAAGGATCCACTCTCATTTCATAATTGTACTATAGTCATTTTTGCATCCATGTTAGTGTAGAATTGTCATTTAATGCATCATCATAATGGAGAATTGTGAATTGCATCTTAGTGTTCTTCATCATTTAACATAGATTTTTCACTCGGCATAGCATAGATCCATATATTTTCATTGAAATATTGTTTTCTAAGTTGTCATTTGAATCTAATTTGTAGCTGAGAGAAATCACCAAGTCCTTAGAAATATACAGCAATAGGACGCTCATGATGTATTTTATTTCATTATTTTAGCTATTTATATTGATTTGATTTGAAATCTCATATTATTGTCATATATAGGTTTGTAGTACACAAAATACACACACACACACACACACACAATAGGCATAGAAGTTTCACCCAAATTCCCATAGAAAATGCTAGTTAAATCAGGCTCCACATCTTTAGTATTTAAATTTTGGGAAGTCATAAGTCTATATCTTCTTCTCACATGGATTCCAGATATAGGGCTTAAGGTCATGAAATTCATGCACAAAGCTAAAGATGAAAAACATGTCTAAACATTAAGATGTCTAAACATTGGGCTCACTAAAATGTAATATAGTAAAATGAGTGAGGAGAGTTAGTATATGCATACAAACTAGGATTCTTAGGCCTATTTCCCTATTGACATTACATTGGAAAGATAGTTATCTAACTGTCCCAAGATCTCTAGGAACAAGGTGAACCCAGTGGTCCTTTTTTGGGGAGTGGAAGATGGCTTGAAGAAATATTTTGCCTTTAGTATGAAAGGAAAAATAGTTTTGAACCGTCGGTAACACCAACACCGAAAGTCAGCTTTAGTGCAACCCGAAAAACAAGTTCAAGGGAGCCCAAAGACATAGTGCAACCCAAAAATGTTCACAAGAGAACCTGACAGAGTAACCTGTCATTGTAAACCGACAGAGGAACCCGACATAACAAAAGATGGAGGAACCCGACAGACTAGTATTGTTAGTAATAACTGAGAGGGGGGGGGGGTGAATCAGTGGCCTTAAGAATTTATCCAATTTCAAACTTTAATCCACCAATCAGTACTTCTCAAATTATTAAGTCCCTACAAGATGTATGCCTTTGAAATACTTGAAACAGATAACTGTCTGTCAATTTACTTTGTCTGTCCTTATTCTCCTTGATAACCGATAAGTAGTAAACTGTATTTATCAATACTCAGTAAATATGCAGAGTATACCAGTCAATCCATAAATGCATATGTAGAATGTAAAATAATAAATTAATAAACCATACACACATAACACAAGGATTTTAACATGGAAACCTTGTTAAGGGAAAAACCACTGGGACCGGTACCCCAAATTTTCACTCTTCTAAAGTAAGCCCTATTAGGAGCCAACCCTGTTAAAGGTTACAAACACACTGTTAAGTGTGACCTTGTTAGAGGATTTTTAATACATAGGTTGTCACTAAGTATTTGGAATCTATGCTACCATCCTTGAATTAGTCTCATGACTGTCAATAGGGTTTATGCAAATCTTACTACCATCCTTGAATCAGCCTCCTGCTTAGACTGTCAATAGGCTTTAGGTAAGACCGGTGCTACTATCATGAGTCAACCTTCTGGTAATCTGTTAGGATATACCTCAGTTACAAAAGAGTGTTAAGTCTTGCTCTGTTAAGAGACTTAATGCTTCAATGGGTAAACTGAAACAAAATGACCTGTTTCTAATGCAACTAAATTCTAGATTTTTAGATCTATTTACTTACAATATCTTTCTGATCAATGTATCAATATAATTCCTTTGTACTTAACTCTTTCTACTCTATGATGCTATGCTTTGTTGTTCATCGGTGTCTACAGATTTCTTTAGCTCTCCCTTAGCTTGATTGATCAGGACTGCATGAAGTTAATCCTTCATCAGTTTCTCTTCAGCATCTTCTATTAGTTCACTCCCCTGTGTATCTAATTGCTTGCTAGCATCATCTCGAGGTGAATTGTGTTTGTCTCTTATATAGACATGATTTTCCTTAATTCTAGGTTCTTGATTCTTGATTCTTGATTCTTGGCATGAAAAACAATCCAGCCAAATTGATTTATGGCTTTAACTTCTGATTTATCTTGTAGTTATCTTCTTTCCAACTATACAAATCACTTACTTAACTATGGTTGAATAAAAAAAATAAAACAACCAGTTAAGTCTATCCTTTAGCTCTGCCAGCTAGATATTTTGTCATTTTCTGATCTCTCTATTCTGTCGGTCAATTCTGCAGTTCGTCGCTAGTGACAACTGCCAGTTCTATTAGTGTAGCTTCAGTTAGCTTTAGGATCTCTGTTCATCAGGCATCATTGGATCTTTCTCATCGGGCAACACTGTGTTTAGCTCGTCGGGCATCCTTTGATTCTGCTTCATCAGGCAACACTGTCTTCTACTCGTCGGGCATCACTGTGACTTTATCTCTGTCTTTGCCGATGGTGTGCACTCCGTCGATGTAGTCTGTCACTTAGTGAATACTTGACTTTTATGCATTGCTAAAAGCATAACCTTTATTCCATTGATTCTCTGAAGTCTTTGGTATTATGTATATGACCATACAAATGATATCAAGTTGACATCAATGACAATACAAACCATTAACTAATTTAATGTCTTGCATCATCTTCAACTTAATATAGGCAACCATTTAATCAGTTACATGTCATCAATCTCTCCCTTTGGCATTGATGGAAACATACTATATTATCACACTATGCTATTTCCAATACAATATGAAATACAATTTTTGAGATTCATCAAATTACCAAACAGTTTGTTTTGATAACTGATAAAATGTTTGACCACCGGTAAGCTCTGTGTAAGCTTAGATTTGATTCTTGTAGCTTTCCTTTTTCTTCTTCTTATGTGTTGTGACCTCTGTTGGTGTCACATTTCTGCTTCTTTGATGTCTCTGTCTTTTGTTTGCAACTTTTATATCAATTCTCTCCCTTTGGATATGATCTCTCCCTGTTTGGAGTAATCTGATAATGAATAGTTTTTTATGATAATATGAATACATTATCTCCCTTTTACAACAATGCCAAACAAATATTTTAAAAATATATGACATTCTGTCAAACAATTTCTTCTTTCCATAATATATTCCTTGAATTTCCCTTATCCATCATCAATATAACAATCTGGTCTGGTGCTTGGTTCTGATATATACCTTGTTGTATATAGATGTAGCTTTGAAGTTTAGATTGTGCTTGCATCAGTCATGAATGATATTCTAATAATATATTGTTGATGCAGTCGTCAGTCCTTTTACTGATTGTTAGACATGGGTTTGACCCCTAGTCGCTTTATCAGGTACTCAAATGTATCTTTGGGTAGTGGCTTGGTGAAGATATTAGCCAATTGTTCTTTTGATTGCACATATTCAAGTATCGCCGCTTTTTCTTGAACTTGTTCTCTCAAATAATGATACTTGATGGCAATGTGTTTAGTCTTCGCATGCATGACTGGATTCTTGGAAATATTTATTGCACTGGCATTATCACAATAGATAACCACTGGTTCTTTGATCTTCATATGCATCCTGTCTAGCAGTTGTTTGATCCATGCAATATTTGAGCAGTTTGCAGCAGCAGCAACATATTATGCTTCTGCAGTAGACTGAGAGATACATCCTTGCTTCTTGCTAATCCATGTGACAAGTTTTTTATCCATAAAGAATGCTCCTCCAGTTGTGCTCTTCCGGTCATCAAGATTTCTAGCCCAATCAGTGTTGGTAAACACTTTTAGTTCAAATTTGCCTTCTCTTCTATACCATAATCCAAATTCCTCTGTATTCTTCAGATATCTTAGAATTCTTTTCACAACAGTATATGTGATTCCCTGGGGTTAGCAGAAAATCTAGCAAAAATTCCTACTGCATGTGCAATATCTGGTCTAGTGTGTACAACATACATGAGTTTCCCTATCGTTGATCTGTATAGAGTTTGATTTACCTCTTTTGTCTTGTCTTCCTTTGTTAATTTGCATCCAGTAGCCATCGGTGTTCCAACAGGTTTGGAATCTTCCATCTTGAATATTTTTAGAACTTCTTTGATGTATTTGGACTGTGTAATGAAAATACCTTCACTTTGTTGAATGATCTGCAGACCAAGAAAGAATTTGATCTCTGCAAACATAGACATCTCAAATTCCTTGCTCATCTCATTATCAAATGATTTGCATAACATATCATTGCCTCTAAATATGATGTCATCAACAAATATTTCAGCAATCAAAGTGTTAGCATTAGTATCTTCTTTCAAATAAAGATTACTGTTCTCACTAGTCCTTATGAATCCAATACTTATTACATAGGAATGAAGTCTTTCATACTAGGCTATGGGAGCTTGTTTTAATCCATACAAGGCTTTGTGAAGTCTACATACCATGTTCTTTTTGTCTGGATCTACAAACCCTTCTGGTTTTTCAATGTATACCTCTTCTTCAAGTATTCCATTTAGGAATGCTAACTTGACGTCCATTTGATATACTTTGAATCCTTTGTATGCAACATAAGCAAGTAGAATTCTCACTCCTTCTAGCCTAGCAATGGGTGCAAAGGTTTCTCCATAGTCTATGCCTTCCTCTTATGCATACCACTTGCATACTAGTCTTGCTTTGTTCCTTGTGACTTCTCCATTCTCGTTCAGTTCGTTTCTGAATATCCATTTTGTACCAATGACATTCTTGTCATCTAGTCTTGGCACAAGTGACCATGTCTTGTTCTTCTCAATCTGTTCAATCTCATCATTCATAGAACTTATCCATTCTTCATTATCTAGTGCAGCATTGACAGACTTTGGTTCAAACTCACAAATTAAGCA